>CM060964.1:24175410-24397910 GCA_030765045.1 Tenodera sinensis
CATTTCTTTTAACGAAGATATGTCTAATTCCTTCCTTATTTGTTCGTTTCTAATGTGATCTTCTCTTGTACATCCTTTTACTGCTAGGAAATATTTCATTCCTGCCACTTGTATTTGGCTTCCATTTTTCTTTCTAAGTGTCCATGTCTCCTATCCATATAGTAAAACTGGAACGGCCATTGTCTTATAGAACTTTAAATTTGGATTCTTTCGGGTTTTCCTTTTCAAGGTACGAGTATATTACAATTTAATCGCTTTATCACTTATGTCTTCGTTGTTTGTTCTAAATGTCACATTACATCACAAGTAATTAAATGTTCCCATTTGCTCTAAAACTTTATTTAACACTGTGCTTGATCTGTTTATATATTTTTCCATAAATGCCATGATCTTTGACTTTTCAACTGATATATTTAAATCATAATCCTGGATTAATGTTTGTGATTTGTACATGCTTATTTGCAGCTTATCCTCTCTGTGTTGTATTAACATCATGTCATCCGCAAAGAGCAGCATATTTAATGAATTATTTTTATTTCTTTTTATTGCTAACGCTATTTCATCGTTTAATTTTCTAATAATATCGTTCACATAAATATTAAATAATAGCGGAGATAAGCTACATCTTGGTCTTAAGCCATTATTAATTATCATCTCTTGTGATAGTCGTCCATTTCCAAAAACTACTTTTATCTTTGTTTCTTGATATATATTCCTGAGTACGTCTACCATTTGTGTTGGATATCCTTTTTTGTGTAATACTTGCCAAAGTCTAGTCCTGCTTACCTTATCCAAACTTTTTCCAAGTCTACAAGTGATATATGTGTTTCTAAACTATATTCTCTTCTCTTTTCAATAATTTGGTTAATAGAGAAGATGTTATCTATGCAGGACATTCCTTTTCTAAATCTCATTTGGTTTTCTAACAATAACACTTGTGTAATTATACTTAGACGTTTCTTTAGGATTTTTGTATACAACTTATATCCTGTATTTGTTACGTTCATCATGTAATATCCTTAGTTGACGTATGGCCTAACCATTACTTTCCATTTGGTATATCGTGTTTGCCCAGAAACTACAGAGATCCAAATACACGTGAATCGCTACGCGATGATTTTCCACTGCCCGCCCGGAAACACGTCACTCACAGCTGATATACGCAAGCTCACGAGCAGCACTTGTTTTTCTGTGTTCTGCTTACAATCAGTACTGAGTTAACGCGATATCGTGCGGCTGCATTATTGCCAGTGTGCTTTATTATTTTGTCCTGTACTTAGTCACAAAGTGTATTATGCCTCAGCGTTTGTTTTCTGCTGCACAGCGTGTGTTTATTTATGATTCGTATGTATTAACTCAGTCAGCTCACCAGGTGTGTGATGCACCATTAGTGGAGAAAGAGTTGTAGGCAGTTTTTTCTTCGTGTCAACAGTTGACGCCCGTAGATACGTGAATACAACTTTGCGCCGCCCTATTTAGAGAAGTTACCTTTTTTCAACAAGACTCTGCAACAACTCATAGAGCCAATCTTTCAATGAGAATAACTGGAAGTGTGTTTCAGGGCAGAATTATTAGCCCCCTCCGTCTCTCCTTCTAACCCCCTGCGATTTTAATCTCTGGGGTAACTTGAAGCATAAAGTGTATAAGATAAATCCATACAACCTGTAAGAATTAAAATAAAGCATCTGTCAGGAAGTTGCCAGTATTTCTCAATGTGAACTACGGCGAGTGATGAATAATTTCCTAAAGAGGTGACAAAAATTTATGGACAACGACGGTGGCCAGTTTCAGCATCTGCTTTAATTATATTGGTAAGGATAGCCTTTAAAAGTAGTTTTAAAAATGCTGTATGCTTTTATCCGCACTGTTCTACGACAGAGCGCAGAGGACCCGTACAGACCTAACAGCGCAGCCGGTTCACAGTCTTTTGGATCACGCATTTCTATAGATAGTTCACATATAAGCCTCTGTATGTTAGAATTACTTATAAGTGCTATTATGAATGTACTTGGTATGTTATTTAAAAATAAATGCTAATACATTTTAATCAAAAGAATGTGTAATAAAAAATAAGCATATCTTCCTAAATAAACAACATTTTGTGCAACATTATACCAATGAACTTAGAGAGCATGCATCCAAATCCTGTAAAAGTTCAGTCTGATCTGTGAAATAGTTTCTGTTACCGGTCATGAATTTAGCAGATTTAATATTGGCGGGGTTGTGCTTTTAATCTCCCTTTCAATATCGCCGCTCTAGGGTAAACCCCAGCATTGGGAAACCGCCCCTCAAATCACTGTCACCGAGGTTTACAGAGAAGCACATTATATGATGGTCGTTTTATAATTAACTGCACGTGTGTTATACTTCCTGTAAATCCTCAACAATGACAATCCATTATGTGCATCTTTGACTCTGATTCTGAACGGTAAAATCATAACAGTTGCGGGTAAAAATAACACAATGGGCAATCAAAGGACATTTAACAAAAATAGCATTTGTTGCACTCACATGGCTTTCTCTACTCTTATACTAACCATTCTTACAAACTCTTACTCCTATATCTTCTTCGTGTTAGTTGAGATAAACATTTGCAGAAATTATCTTATTACTAATCTTCTTGTAGGTACAAGGGGGATATGTGAATACAGTAGGCTTTGAGGGATAGTCATAACTTATAAAGCTTTCAAATTCCTATCTCTTTGCACGGCTAGCACAAAAAATGAATAACGATGTTCCATTTTACAAAACTTTTAAGTACTCCACAACTCACACAAATAACAAGGAATATCCCTGAAATTGTTCACTTTACAAAAACATCATTTCTGTATAGTAAGATTTGGTCTATCTCTAACGGTTTAACATTTATTCATGTTACATGGGCTATAGCCGGAAAATTCAAAATATATATTTCATTTGTCATAAAATTATCTTAAACCTAAGGCCTTTTAATCAAAATTGGTGGAGCCATTTTTTGAGAAAATCAAAATGTTCGTAAGGCGTAGTTCAGTGTGGAGCAATTTTCTTCGAGATGTTAATCCTTAGAAGATATTAACCTAAGATACCAAATTTGGTTTTTAATCCTCTTTTCGTTTTTGACTTATGCTGTCCACAGACACCACACACACACACGCACGCACGCACGCACGCGTGCACGCGCACGCGCACGCGCACGCGCACGCACACGCACACGCACACGCACACGCGCACGCGCACGCGCACGCACACACACAGATATATATTTGGAAAACTGAGGAGATTTTTTCATCTTTTTAGTCCTGAAGATGGCCATGGAGTCTACAATGGCCGAAAGCTCGACCTTCTTAAATCTAACACGGCTGATAACCCGTGAAGCATTGATCAATTACGTTCGCCGTGAAAGCTCCAAATCTTACATATATTTCGTTTGTACGCCAATTTGACACCTTTGTCGATCTGATTGTTGTTAACTATTTAGTGCATTTTCATTACCGAAAGCGAGCCATTAACATAGACCTTGATTATGCAGACCTTCGATATCAACCCAATAAAATACAATGTCAAGCAGGTTTCGACAGGAAGCATACCAATCATACCATAACCGAACGCCTTGCTGGGTAGACAACTTCTCTGGCACTCAAGTAACACTCCTCTGCTGTAGAACCAGGCGTACTGAAATTTAGACAGGCATGCACATTCTTGCTATACTGGTTGGTCGTGATGTAAACAGAAGCACGTGTACAAATATAATTAAAGTATACTTTCATTGGCTGATGCCTCGTATTACAAAGTACATCAGCTACAAAGTAGCTCGCTCAATAGTAAGAAAAACTACTGGATCTTCTCTGTACTATGTAACAATGGTATGTTTAACGCTTTATGTACCATGTAGAACTGCAACAAAATTAATCTAAATGATTTAATTGCAGTTAATCAGAAAATGAGCGAAGAGCGTGCGCAGACTGCCTTCTATTGGTCAACTTTGGAAGCGGGAAGGGGAGAGTTTTAGGGGACCACCATGGGCGAACAAGTGCAGCTTGTAAAACATTACAGAAGGAAGGCTCTAACGAGTGGTGAAAAAGTTATAATTCTCAATGTGTCCCACAAATTATGCAATAAATATCCCACTTTAGCTATCATAGATATTGTTAACCTTGCAGCAGAGTTTACAGGTGTATCTGCATTAAGCATAAATAGCGCGCGCAGTGTAAGGTTAAAAACAGGGAAGTCAACCACGCCTATAGTCGTTAAGATATTGAGTTTTCCACTGGTCACACCAAATCACGTGAGCGTACGTTCGTTATGTGATTATAATCCGCTATTTGTATATGATTCACGAGAGGTGAAGTTAGCGTTCGTTTTATTTATAATTTTAGGTTAATTAGCAGCCTCTGGGTGTACCAAAAATAAAGGGAGAGGGGAGGATCAGAACTCCGCTCTAGATGGAATACAACCTCTTTCAGATTCAGATTAGGTATGTTAAAGCTTTCTTTTCTATAGTGATTTTAAATTTATATTTATTATGCTTTTAGTTCAGAGTGCTACACGCGATTTTTATCTAATCACTGGTGTGTTTTAAACCATCGCGTGAAGGGTTCATGGGTCGAAGGTAGGCGGTGATAGTTCCAGGCTCCACGTGATTTTCTCTCTTAGCAACATGTGGTTACAAAAGTGGTGTCATTACTGCTCTAATCAGAGCGAGTAAGTGGAAGAATACAGAATACAGGGGCAGCAGGAAGATCGCTCACGCCACTGTCGTGATTTACGCCAGCGTGTTCTGTAACTCTTTTGACACACGAAGGATTACCTACTTACCCGATTCCGGATGAGCTGGGCCACCTGGTGATTTTCTTCAATTATGGAGCACAAACTACAAGTCAAGGTATCTCGAAAATGTCAAAAGAAGTTATCCAGGATGCATTCCGTTTATAAATTATGGCTTAAGTTTAATCACAAAACATTGACTTAAGTACAAAGTAATGGGATGATGACAAATAAAATAGATATCTGCTATTGAGTTCAGAAAGATGGTCGTTCATCGACATTCTGTTGTTTCTTTACAACTGAATGACAACAAACAAACAACGCCTTGGGATTCCTGCGGAATTGACTTTCACGGTGTATATCAGCTATTTCCAACACTTATAAAAAGGGGAGGTTAGATATACCTCCTCTCACTCTATGTGACCTGTACTACTCTTTTAACACTCAGAGGTGCATTGTGTTGCAGTGGCGCTTTGGTTATCTACGTTGTGATTGCTTTACGAAAGCAATTTCAAATTTTATGCGTTCATTAGTGACCTGTTTGGTCTAATTACTTAGCCTTAGAAGATCCAGCAAGTGATCGGCAAGTAAGTTATTGCGATACAAAATTTTAATATAGTTCAATTAGGAGAAGCTCTGTTGTCAAACATTTATACAGCTATACTCACTCTTATACAACTGCTCCTGGTAATGGTTATTTCTGTATCTACTACATTACAATATATATAAGCATTATCAGAAATTGTCTTGTTGCCATTTTTCTTGTTAGTGAGATGTGGTTGCTGTGCGATGCCTTTCAAATTCTGCTCTCCTTACAAGACCAAGATACTAAAAAATCTGATGTGTTGCACTCGCATGACTTTCTCTACTCTTGCACTAACCATTCTTACAAACTGTTATTCCTATATCTTCTTCGTGTTACTTCAGATAAACATTTGTACAACTTCTCTTAGTGCTTATTTCCTTGTAGGTGCAAGGGGAATGTTAGTATACAGTAGGTTTTGTGCGATAGTCAAATGTTTTAAAGCTTTGAGATTCTGTTGTCTTTGCACACTTAACATATAAAAAAATGAACAACAATGATCCATTTCACGAAAGTTCTAAGTTTTCCGAAACTCACACACATAACAAGGAATATCTCCGAAATGGTTCACCCTACAAGAAAATTTATTCAGACATAAATTGTGTATTTTAGCAAGATCTACATTTTTGTAGAGCATGATTTGGTCTATCTCTAAGGGTTTACCAGTTGTGCAAAAGTCGTCCAGAGTAAATACGACTACAGGGGCTATAGCCAGAAAATTCAAGATATACATTTCATTTGTCATAAAAATATATGAAACATATGACATTTTCATCAAAATTGTTAGAGCCATTTTCAAGAAAATAAATTTTCGAAACATTTTCCATGTAAAGGGTAGTTTCTTCAAAATCTCCGTGTCGCATCCTTGAAATGCATTACACTTAAATACTAACTTTGGTTTTTAACCGACTTTTTTTTTTGAGTTATGCTGTCCACAGACAGACACACGGACCTTTTTCTAAAAATGCTTTTTTTGGATTCAGGGGGCCTCAAAACATGCATTTCCGGTGAAATCTCGACATCGAATTTTTGGGTGGAAAAAAATACTTCCCCTATTTACCAGTAGAGAAAGTAAAAAAAAGAATAATGTATTCCTGTTTGAAGAAAGGATATTGGCGAATCCAAACAAACAATAAAATATATCTTGGAAGTGGTTCACTCTAAAGAAAAGAGGTATATTTGACATAAATTGTGTGTTTTAATGAGATTCACATTTTTTATTTAGTAAGCTTTACCTGTGTACCATGACGCGAGTCGCCCCCCCCCCTCCCCCATCGTTGCGTTATTTTTAAGTAAGTAGTCCCCTCGTCGCGGTAAGTTTGTAATAACTCATCGTTCTGCTGAAGATGTGGTGTTCTGGGCGCCAGTGGATATTCAATCCACAGTATCTCCTTTCGTTGTCGTGCCTGGCCTAGCTCGAGCAATGTGATTCTCTAACTCAGGGTATGCGTGGGTGTTTACACATTGAAGACAAAACAAGTACGTGGTGTATATCAGGTTTAATAATTTCTTGAATCACGGAGAAATTGCCAACCGATGCCATATGAGAATAATAATAATATTGCTGATTATGGCTCGTAGACCAGTGAATATATACAAGCTTCCAATGTTGCACGTGGCGGGCAGATAGTACTGACCGCAACTGTCTCCCAGTCGACCTGTCACTGAGTGTTTCTATCTGAAAATCTCACCATAGACACGACTCACCTTTCCCTTTTCGGATAGCGAGTCTTCCTTTGGATCGCTTCCTGATTCCTAGAATTCATCCAGTAGGTGGGCCTAGCATTTCCTGGAATTTTAACCAGAGTAACGTTGGCCTTATGTAACGTAGGCACTGTCGCTAATGACTTTTGCAGGTTGGGACGGGAAAATCGATTAGGCTAATGGTTCAAAACATGTATGCTAGCAACACTAACGAGCCCTTTCACTAAAGAGTTAACCACCTCGTCATATTTATTTCTCTTTTAACGTGCATCCGTAATATTTTTATTTTACCATTATTTATTATTTTCTTTAACTGTTATTCTCGATTACATGCTTATTACTTTGTAGTGTCATAGTTTCGGCTTCAACCATTTATACAAAAGTCATGAAGGATACGCATCTGTGAAAAAATACTTAAAATTTCTAAAATTTCCAAAAATGGATTTTTGTTTTATCAAATAGTATAAATCTTCTGCTTTATTTTGATATGCATTTTATAGCCTTACGGCCGTTTTAACTATGTCACGTGGCCGTCTAACTAATTGCCTGTAAGTGGTCATGTCCATTTAAATCAATACAGTTCCATTATCCTTGCCATGACTTGAAACTTAGTTGTTCTATACTTTTATTTTTAGCATTGGTTGCTCTTTAAAATGCTCCACATGATGCAATTTTCAGTACTTATGCATGAAATTTAATTTGGTGTACCTGCTTAGAAATAATATTAAAAAGAAATGATGAGATAATTTTTTCATAACGTGAATAACTGCTGAGTAATTAAATATTAAAGCTTACATTTCGAAATTTAAATGAAAAAACTTAATGATTTTGAACTTTAAAATTTATTTTTATCCAAACTAATAACAAGATTAAGAAATTATCTCATCAATTTTCTAACATTCTATTACAGAATATAACTGAAAAATATTAAGTTTTTCAAATCAAAATTGCATCATGGGGGAACCATTTGTACAAATACTAAAAAAATGTAATAAAATACTAATATGTTAGCAACTAATCTGACTAAATATATGAAATTTAGCACAGTTACTCCTCACTATACAGTGCTTGTTGTGTTAAAGTTTCAAATCAATCCAATCAAAACCTTCGATTTTCAAAATTTCACAGATGGGTATCCTGAAGAAATACCCAGAAAATTGAAGTAATAATGGAAACTCCTACTTGTGCCCATCTGACTGGTTATGAGTTTACACGTCACAGGCTGATTTACTCTCCGACCGAATGAGGAGGTGGCTAATAGTAGCTAATTACATAAGCGTCCACGAAGAGAAAAGGTTGGACATCCCTGGTGTATACTGAACGTCGCCCTGCTAAGTGAGACATTTGAAAGTCTAAGTGCATTGTTTAAAACATCAGTTAGGTACGCTGTGTTGATTGACACCCTCCTCGAGCGAATGTGAGAGCAGTCAAGCAGACAAAGACGCGAAATCTCTCAGGATTTCCAAACAAATGGATTTTGCATGCTCTGAAAATGAGCAAACATCAGATTCACACTTGCAGGTAGTTTATAATGTGATATTCCTATAAGAGACGGAAATCTCGTCTGTATACAATCTGTGATTCTCAACATTTATTACATTTCTAGGCGAAATATTACCTACAGCTTGATTCCCCTAAACAAAAATTCCCCTTTTGTTTGAAACAAAACTTATATTCAGTGTGGTGTAAGAAAATGGGGCTAAATGTTTCGTTTCCTCAACCATAGCAGTGCATTAAGGATGGGCACATTTGAGTAGATTTACTTTATGTAATAAACACACTGTAAACTAACATTGTTTATGTACTTACCCTAGCAGAAGTTAATGCTCAACGAGTTTATCTTCCACTCTAATAGAAAATGTAATAAAAACAAACATACAAGGCTTTTACAAAGATATTAAACCAACAAAGTAAAAAAACGTAGTCAAAATGCTTTTAAGAGATATTGATATACCTAGAAACAGTTACTGTAAATGTTTTAATACTTAAAACTGAAGCAGTAGTCCCTAGCATGAGATAAGAGGAATTAAAATAAATGTTGGTAGATATCTATCCCCATAATATAGCAGCGGATTAGGTTGCACTACTAAAATATGCCATAATTAGTGCGTAATACTCCGGCAGTTCATTATATCTTTCGGCAGGGAATTCTAAAGATGAGCTAACATATTTGATCAGTAATAGAAGAAATATAATGAACACATACAACAGGAGCGAGTTTCTCGATCATATCAGTAAAAATGTATATTTAGACAGATGGTAGGGAATTTACAAGCCCTGTTTCAGTAGTATTAACTTTCTAAATCCATGACCTACTATCTTGTAAACTATTTCTGATATAAGATATCACGTTTTCACAGGATGTGAATGTATGACTTCGTTTGTCAACGTGTCATTCACAGAAAAGACTGTTCAAAGCAAAAATGGAGTAAAGCTCTTGATATATTTGAGAACAAAGTTTCTATTCGGTTAAGCTGACACGCCACTAGCGAGTGTACAGAGTATGAGTGAGTTAGTGAACGAGTGCGTGAGCGTGTGCGTTAGTGAGTGAGTGAGGGTGCGGGTGAGTGCGTGAGCGTGTGCGTTAGTGAGTGAGTGAGGGTGCGGGTGAGAGTGCGTGAGCGAGTGAGAGTGTGTGTGGGATTAGTGAGTGTGTGTGAGGTTGAGAGTGAGTGTGTGAGTGAGTGAGTGCGCCTGAGTGAGTAAGTGTACGAGTGAGTGAGTGTATGAGTGAGTGAGTGAGTATGAGTGAGCGAGCATAAGAGGGTGAGTGTGCGTGAATATGTGTGAGTGAGTGTGCGTGTGGGTGAGAGTGAATGTATGTGTGCAAGTGAGTGCGGGTATGTGAGTGTGGACGCATGAATGTGAGTGCGAGTGGGTCCCTAACATGTACACAGAAGTTCTTCAGCCCGACTAGGTCCCAAGTCACCACAGAGAAACACCACTAGCCAATCATGTTCGGCTGATCAGTCAGACCAGCTGGAAGGCCGGCCGGCTGACCACAAAAGTTCCCCTCAGCCGAGCACCATATTTCCATAGCGCAGACCGCTGAGTTTTACAACTTGAAAAGACCGAGTAGAGAGAATTAAATAAATAAATGAAAGGGAGTAAAACGGGGATGTAAGTTGAACATCCTTCCCAGCATTCGCTGAGTGACCTGGGAAAACCCTGAAAAAACCCAAGGCCAGGAAGGTCGACTGCGGGAATCGAATGCGCGACCTCCCAAATGCAGGCCACAGACGCTATCCCTGAGCCATCCTGCTCCGTTTCTTGATTGTAGTACTTAAGGATTTAAAGCGTTCCTTACAATGCAAATTTTAAGTTATCAATACGAAACTTTAGAAGGATTTCGATCAATATGTGCTAACTAAACTTGGAATATAGTTCTACTGTAAGTGAATAGTTTTACAGAAACGATATCACTGAAGTTTTAGAAGCATTCCTACCTGATATTTTTTGCTAAACACAAAATCCGAAATTGAACAAATTTTTTTTTTTTAAACAACCAATTTAAAGACAAAGTATATAATCGAGACCTGACTTAATTTATATGTAGAAAACAATGCGAAAGACTTCTTTATGCAGACATAAGCTGTGATAAAAATTCATTTAGCTCAATGGATTGTTTACAGATCGACTCTCTTAAGCTCATAAAATTCACCGCCATTAAAGGACAAGAGAAATGTGAATAGCGTCAACACTGTGTTTTCATTAGTATCTTTCTCAGCACAATGCACATGATTAATTTGAGCGCAAGTAACCTTTACGTCACCCAGCACAACAGAAAGCGTGACTGTGGTGAATCATTTCAGTGCTGCACATTCTATTTCTCCTATGCTGACATACCAAACAGACTCATGTTTTATATACACTCCAAACACTGACACAGATGATAATTAATGACACAGGGCATCAGGTTAAGCTGCAGAATACATGGGTGTGACATTCATTGGCAATTACGGCTATAGAGGTAACCCCGTGAATGACGTCATTTCTGTAAACAATAGAGAGTAACGGAATGGTGATGCGCATTGAACGTAAGGGAAACTGGCAGCATGGGCTGAGGGACAGGAGTTCTGTTTGTGTGTCCTGGCTTTGGTTTCCACACAAGGCAGAGATAAATGACATTTACGAACTTCATAATTTACGAGTGTAAGCCAATGAATTGTTTATAAGAATATTCAACTGAAGAGTATCTAGCTGGAATTGGGCCAAACTCTCCAAAATATCACTTTTTATGTACAAAACTCTTTTGACATTAGTTTCAGTTACAGCTTTTGTACACAGAGCTCTTTAAGGGACACTTTTTGGTCAAAATTGTCAAAAAGTCGAAAATTGTTTTTAGCCTTAAAATGTTCCTGGAACACCTGTGCATTTGCATCAGTTAACATTTTTCATATTCCCCACTCCATGTGGCCATTACGGCCCTTTCAAATAGCGCTCTTCCCTTAACGTACACAGGATCCTCCTATATAAAAGCCTGTTTTTCTCAAGACTACATTTCTGCACATTCCAAAAGAAGGTCGCGTCTGAGTTTTGCTTCAAATTCAATGAACATTTCCAAAAGTATTCATAAATAGCAGCTAAACAAAATATGATTAAATATTGATGTTATCATTAACAAAATTCCAAAAATATTTTTTGTATGAAAAAAATCAATAATTTTTAAGATTAAATTTTCTTTGTTATTAAAAAAATATGTACAGCATAATCAGCAAACGTATAGAAATATCTCTTCATACAATTGTTACCCATGTTTTAGAGTATCAGTTCTGCCAATATAAATGAATTTTGAAAAGTCAATAGACGCGAGCTCTATTTTGAACATGTGCCTATTAAATTCATAAAATAATTTATATAACCTATACGAACTATCCAATTTTAATGAAATTTGGTGTACCTCCTATTATCATATAAATACAAACACAGTAAACATTTCAGAAAAATCCATTTAAAAATGTGGGACTGTCAAATTTCACTCCCAGTCTCCCTTAAGGCTTCAACATGTCAAATTTGAATATCAATAACACACGGTTTACTTGTAGTGCCTTTTACTTGAATATGGATGTAATATGATGTATTGTACTCACATTACTTTCTCTACTCTTGTACTAACCATTCTTACAAACTCTTATTCCTATATCTTCTTCGTGTTGGTTGATATAAACATTTGCAGGAATCATCTTATTGCTTATTTCCTTGAATGTACAAGAGGAATATGGGAATACAGTAGGCTTTGTGAAATAGTCAAATCATTTAAAGCTTTCGAATTCCGTTCTACTTGCACGGCTAACATATAAAGAATGGATAACAATGTTTCATTAGAAGAAAGTTTGCCTTCCAAAATTCACACAAAGAACAAGGAATATCCCCAAAATGGTTCACTCTACAAAAATATTTATTCGGACATAAATTCTGTTTTAGCGAGATCTACACTTTCTGTACAGTAAGATTTTGTCTATCTCTTACGGGTTACCAGTTATTAGAAAGTGATCCAGAGTAAACAGGACTACAGCAGATTCAAAACATATATTTCATTTGTCATAAAATGTCATAAAATGCCATATGCCATTTTAATCAAAATCGTTATAGCCATTTTTAAGAAAATAAACGTTTTCGAAACGTTTTCCATGTAAAGGTTGTTTAGGGTGAAGAAATCTTTTTCAAAATCTTCGTGTCGCATTCATGACAGTAAACTTAAATACCCACTTTGTCTTTTAATCGAATTTTCGTTTTTGAATTATGCTGTCCACAGACTGACACACACATAGACAGACACGTACACGCCGACGTTTTTCTAAAAATGCTTTTGTTGGATTCAGGGTGCCTCAAAACATGTATTTCTGGTGAAATCTTGACATAGAATTTTTGGGTGGAATACAATACTTCCTCTACTTGCTATACGTAGTAGAGAAAGTAAAAGCCCTGGAACATGGATTCTGCTTTACTTGGAAGGCTCATAAGAGTACACCGAAGTGAAGAAAGTTTATTTTCTGAATTATTGAAATTAGAGGCTTAATTCTTTGCATAGGCATTTCCACCAATTAAAGAAATATGTGTACCAAATTTCATTACAATATCTAGTCACATTATTGATATACTAATTAATTTATATCAGTTTTATTAAGTGTCTCCTCCAACAGATATTGAACTAGAGTTGAATTTTTTAAATGATATCTCTTATTACATTTCTAACAAACCAAAAGGTGTAAGTTTTCATATAATGAGTAGTTTCTCTTCAAGAAATTTAACACCGCAAAGTGTAGAAATGACTGCGTGGTAGCGTGCCTATTTCTGGAGTGGAGGATCCGGGCTCGATCCCCGATAGTGGTGTGGGGATTTTGACACTACTGGGAGGTCTGGCACGGGGTACGCTCAGACTCGTTGGGTCCCAGAGTCTCGTTAGTAGCGATCCCAGGTCATGAAAGTCGCATAACTTACCACGTTTCACCCTCCAGTGCTGCACTTCACTCATGACGCCTATAGAGGGCAGAGGTGGGCGACGCAGCGGCAGGACGGCAAACCTTGGCCCCTCATATGATTTTGCACTCTTCTTTAAGGTGTAGTAAACAAACAGCGCATTACTATATTAATGTCCTTAAAAATTGTAACTAATATCAAAATTCCAATGGGACATTTTACTGCGCATATTCTGAACTACAATAAAGAAGGTTGACAATCTCTAGCTAGATTTTTGTGGGCCAAGACAGCAAAAAAAGTTGTTTCCGAGGAAAGTGGGTTTAATGATTAGTCACACTCTCTCATGAAAGTATATGCAAATGCGTTTTTTTCCTCCATCTGATTTTGCTGATCTATTTGTATAAGATTGACGTACTGCCCTTTCATTTTGGAAGTCTAAAACATTAGAGTATTTCAATGTGTGATTTTAAAATATACCTGACATACGGTGTTTACAAACACGTGATCTGTTCATAGTATTAAAGGTGAAGTATCTGCTTTGTTTTCGCCTGAAATAAAATAAGTAATACCACACACGATGTGTCGTATATGTCAATAATTACACTGAAATGAACTCGTAAACACACTAAATTATTTCAAAAGTAAGAAATGCACATGATCAGCTTGTAAACAACAGAAATCCCCTAAGTCAAATATAAGCATGGTAAATAACTTCAAAAAACAACAACGCTCTTAAGAAGCGAAGTACAGGTGCGCTATGGCATCGCAAGCTGCCGGCATGCAGAAACCCGTGTAAGCGGTAACTGAATATTCTGAGAGCTCTGTGTTCCTTACGATAGCTTGTAGACACTTCATTTCTAGAGTCAAAGGTAAACGTGTACTGGCATATATATTGGGATTGTGAACCTCGCAAATAGTGAAGGAGAAAATTAATAGTTGAACTATAAAGAGGCGCAACAGGTGATGCGGTGGAGGGCGAGGGGGGGGGGGAAGGAAGTAATGGAGTGAGTGATGGTCGAATGAGTTGTGAATGATATACAGTGTAAGAGCTGTGAGGTATTACTTTAATAAAATGAATGATTAGTGTCCGTGTAAGATGAACGCGTCTTATTCACAAGGTATTCATGACCAAAATTGTGAAGAGCGATATTCAATTATTACACCCAAGCTTCGTGTTAATAATTGAGATGACAGTAAAGAAAGCACAAAATTAGCTCTTTCCTCGATATATCGTTTTTCTAATACACCACTATACATCGTACGAAGACCTTGCATCTCCCCAAACAGAAATTAATACCAAACTATTTGGTCTGGAATAATGAGCCTACGATCAGAACCGTATTTAACTCCAAATTTGGAAGTTAATGTAAAAAATATATTGTAAAACTTAAAGCTAAATTATTAAAATGTCATTCGTAGATAAACATTCATCAGGTTTTTGCTAACCGATTTGCTTTATCGGTTTTTAATTAGAGGTCTGCAATAGCACTTGATTGTCTTCTTCCTTCAGCCAATTTATTGCATTTTGCATCATAAAGAGTTTTCTACCATTTGGGCTTTTTATGGAAAGGGCTTAAACACAATTAAAACATATACCTTATTATTTATTAATGCCAACAAACTTACTGTTGGTGTTTTTAAACACACAAGCCGTCTGATGGACAATGTTTGAGAGGTAGAATTGCAACTGAAAAATGCAGTGCCACAGCCGGGATCTGAACCACAGACCCTCCCTTTACCAAGCGGTTTTTTGCCACAGTAGCTTAATTGTTAGAGCATCCGCCTTGTAAGCGCAGGTTCTGTGGTTCATATCCCGGCTGTGGCGTTGAATTTTTAAGTTGCAATTCTACCTCTCAAACATATACCTTGTTTAGCAAATCGAGCGGGATGGCTCAGGCGGTAGCCTCTGTGACCCCATTCGGGAGGTCACGGATTCGATTCCTGTGGCCGTGCACTCTGATCCGTGTTTTCTTAGGCGAATGCTGCGGTGCATTATTTCATACCAAGGTTTCCTTCCCATAATTTCCCTCCATCCAATTTCCTTCTCATCTTCCAGGTGTACTGTCAGTGTGTGGTGTTGGCAGTGCCGGGCAGATGGCGCGGATGATTGGGCATGGTAACTGCTGTTCTCGGCGCTAGGTGGCGTTTGGCCGGCCTTGTCCTCCATCTAGGGGGTGGGGGACCCACAGTGCGACACCAGAACCACGGTGTGCTGGCTGCTTGGCGAGGCCTGGCCCCGGGATGACGAGATCTCAGCACTTGTTAGGGACTTCCGCGCCACTCTGCGACTCTGTGTGGCACCCTCGGTTCCCTCATTTCATCCCTGCCTTCCGGGGGTGGATCTGTGTAGGTCGCAGTGAGTGTCCTCTCTGTGTCTATACGCTTTACTGATCTTTTTACCTTTAGCAATCAATGACAGGGAACTCGATCCCAAAAGGGTGAAAACAATGGGAAACGGAGATGTATAAGCAAAAATAACACACTGTATGACCAACAGGCATCAGACCTAAAGCTAGAACTCTTAAATGTCTAAAAATACTAAGCGGTTCTTTGTAGTCGAAGGCCAAACAAACTCCTTCTTTTCTCCAAAATTGAATTTATAGCTAGTTTTGGTTCTGGTATTTCGTTGTTACTCTAAAATACGTGTCCTCTTGTGATATATCCTTTCTACTACTTGAAGTCCACTTTTATATAGTCAAGTATTAGCAAAGGTATAATACTCTTGATAACAGCTTGGTTCCCAAACAATTCATCCGGTAACTTTTCATTCAGCTTTCTATCTGGGAACGTATTCTGACGCCGCTCTACGATAAAGGCAAAACAACAAAGGACTCTCGGGGCCGGGCTGCCCCGCCCCACTGGCGTGGCGTGTAACAAAGACGTTCAAGGTTAAGCTTTCTCACACCACTCAAGTGAGGAATCACGTGACTAACAACAATCCAGCGGCAACACAAAGGTTTCTCCGGTGTATTCAAGAAGTGTCCGGCGTGTTTGTAGAAGTTCAAAAAAGTCCGTGTTACGTCATCCTCGCTATATAAGGAGACGAGGTAGAGGAGTTACGGTTACAAACCTGAGTTGGTCAGTATGTCAGTGAGTGCGAGTGAGTTGTGTGTGCGGTACGAAAGATACGCCACGTCCAAGTGAAGAAGTTTTAATGAGTGTTGAGTGATTGTATCGTCAGAGTTAGTGTATGAGAGATCAAAAAGTGGAGAAAGACAGTGAAAAGAATGAGTTTAGGTTACGAGAAGAAAGCAGTTGTGAGTTGTAACATCACGAAAGGCTGTACACTATGTTAACGTCATCGAGAGAGAACTGTGTATTTGTACTAAAGTTTCAGAAGAAAATAAAGTGGGACAATATAATTGGAGTGTAATTTTGTCATTTTGTTACAGTGGTGTCAGAAGTGGTATTTGTCATTTACAATATTCTTTCAATAAAGGTATATGGAAACAAAAATGATTGTAAATTATGGTCGGAATCTAAATTGCGTATTACAGGATAAGATTTCCTTAAGCCACAAGCATGAAGACATGTTCGTTGTGACTTAACAGGCCTAATATTAAACCTTTGATGTTCACTTAGTTATGCACTTCGCACCATGCCTTCATCCAAAATTCATGAAGTCATATATCATGCTACGTAATCAATGCCAAGACCACTATAGTAATTTCCGTATTGCATAATATTCTGGTAATAATCGGATGTGCGTCCCACAATCTATGCATATCCTTGGAGCGAAACATTTCTTGGAATGAAGTAATGCTCAAACTTGAATTGCTCTGGGATACACTGTTGTTATGGAAAACAAGTGGAAAACAGGAAACTAAGGGATAGCTAATGGGAAATACTGTGAGAAAACACTTAACAATGTTAGTTGTAGGCGAGCATAACAATCATACAGCTCCTATAATGACTATTCCTAACAGGTATGTTAATTTTCAAATGTTTCATATTGTTTATTTGAAGAGAAACCTACGATAAGAGATAGGTTTGGGCATTAGGTATTTAGAGTCGTTCTGGAAACTTGTGGACCATTTATGAGATTGCTGTGCACTTCGTGTAAACAGATCAGCACTTCACATTACTCCGAATGCCCTTCCCGCGATCTAGATCGCAGCCTTTTGTCTCATTCACGTGTTACGAAAAGTCTACTAGCTGATATGCAAGTTGAAATAATACCAGGTGACTCTCCGTTATCGCAGATGGGTCAAAAGAACGTGCGCTTAAGAGTGTTCATGCAGCAAAGAATATCAAAATTTTCAAAACTGTGCCTTTTATTTCTTCTTGTTGTTTGAAATATAGTGATTAAAATTATATATGATATTTAGTTTTTCTTTATTTAATACTTTATTACTTTCTCCACTAGTAAATAGAGGAGGTATTGTATTTCTCCCAAAAATTCGATGTTTAGATTTCACCGGAGAGGCCCCTTGAATCCAAAAAACCATTTTAAGTGAAGTTCTACGTGTGTGTGTGTGTGTGTGTGTGTGTGTGTTGTTGTTGTTGTTGTTGTTGTTGTTGTGTTTAACGCCCGCTTTTACTACTACGGCACCGCAGGCGGTGACACTGATGATACATGAAGATGGAGCACCGGTGGAATGAGATGGCGGGGGAAACCGGAGCACCCGGAGAAAACCCGCCCTGACGCCGCTTCGTCCACCACGAATACCACATGCGGGTCCCTGGGATCGAACCCGGGCCGCCTAGGTGGTAGGCGAGCGCGCTAACCGCTCGGCCACGGCGCCGCCCATGTGTGTGTGTGTGTGTGTGTGTGCGTGTGCGTGTGCGTGTGCGCGTGCGCGCGCGTGCGTGTGCGTGTGCGTGTGCGTGTGCGTGTGCGTGTGCGTGTGCGTGTGCGTGTGCGTGTGGGTGTGGGTGTGGGTGTGGGTGTGGGTGTGTGTGTGCGTGTGCGTGTGTGTGTGTGTGTGTGTGTGTGTGTGTGTGTGTGTGTAAGTGACAGATTTTGATTCAAAAATATTTTGAAACCTTTATCCATTGAAGAAGAACTCATACAACAGAAATTTTCAGAATTCGAAAGCCGTCACGATCTGGCATGTAGAAGATGACACATATGCACATAAGTTTATGTAAATAATTGAATTATAAACACAATCTATGCTGTCCAAAAGTGATTGATGAATAATTAATACAGACGTTTCACTCTTATCGTGTCTTTTCGACACAGCCTTTACTTTTTATGCAGAATAACCTTTAAAAATTGCAAATATCTGGGACACGCTTATGCTAAAAGTTTAAGAATGTTTCAAGAACATGTGATAAAAATTTCAGCTTCTTACACTTAGTAGTTATTGAGAAAAGGGACCCCATTTATGGGCGTTTTTAACAATGTCGACATAGGACAGGGTGAACACCCATAACGTCTCCGAAACCACACGGTGTATAATTGTTTATATAATGAAGCAATTGAAGGGCAAAAATCGAAGAGAATATTGGTCTACACCAAAAGACTTACGTCAGTCTCTAAAGAACAAATTTTTCAGCTACTCAACGTATAGGATTTCATCACTGTTAAATGGCAGAGATTGAAAGTGTTAACAACACAGGAAACAATTTCAACGTACGCATATAAAGCACAATGATAATTTTGTGTGCTGTCCATTAGTATTGTTATAAATAAAAGAAGACACCAGTTAACAAAATCTTTTTTCCCCTGCAAAATGCGTTAGCTTCATCCCTTTGTAGCTCTGAACAAAACTCGCTCGCGACTAACTGGCTTACATTTCTGTTCTGCTGCCCGTTTATTGTCCTGTGTTGCAAGGGGCAGACAGTGCAATTCTCTAAAATGTACCAGAATGCAGATGGACCTTCTCGAAGAGCAGCCATTGAAGCCTCGTCCAAGGTTTGCCGACTGCATAATGAGGGTTTGCTTTCGGGAATCTGAGGTGCTCAAAGTCTGCATCGATGGCTTGGCCGACCATAACATGCGAGTCCGGCCGTAATGTATAAAGACCAAATGATCAAATCATGCACTTATGCACCAGAGTATTTTAACACTAATTTGAAACTCTTTCTTGTTGTAAATAAACTTCTTATACAATGAGACAAAAATGTATTCCAAGACACGTTGCATTCTTATTCAATTGTTTCAAAGCTGTAGCTTTCTATTACTTTCTCTACTACGTATAGTAAAGTAGAGGAAGTATTGTATTTCACCCAAAAAATTGGATGTCGAGATTTCACCGGAAATATGTTTTGAGGCCCTGAATAAAAATAAGTATGTGTGTCTGTGTGAGTGTCTGTCAGGCTTTGGAAAGCATAACTCAAAAACGAAAAGCCGGTTAAAAACCAAAGTTGATATTTAATTTTCATGTCTGTCAGAGATGTGACACGAAGATTTTGAAGAAAATTCCTCCACCCTAAGCTACCCTTTACATGGAAAAAGTTTGGAAAATTTTGATTTGCTTGAAAATGGTGCTAAAGATTTGGATTAAAATGACATATGTTTGAGATATTTTTATGGAAAATGAAATGTATATCTTGAATTTTCTGGCTATAGCCCATGTAGTCCAGAATGCCCAGTGTGGTGTACCTCAATGTGGTTAAACTGAAGCGCAGGGGTGACTTAAGCATGTTGCTGGACTTTTAAATATGAGAAGGCCGGAAAAATGTTGGGTCCAAATTATTCACAGATGTCCATAGAATATCTATATGAGATAATTAAAAAACTGAAAATGTAATTTTCACGTAAAATTTTGTCTTACCATACTAAGTACGCGCCCGCTGAGGAGGTTGGTAAAATGCCCCTTGAAGCAGTAGGGACAGCATATATGGAACCCAGGGTACATAAGTTTGTTGTGGCATTAATCAGTGAAAAGCTCAGATTTTGTCTCCAAGGTGAAGCATTATATTAAATGACACTATTTGACTGACTGTGGTCTGGTGGTTAGCATGCCAGCCATTAAATCTGGAGGTCCCGCGATCGATCCCTGACTGAAGGGTGGGAGCTTTTCTTTAGCTGGAGTTATTATCTACCATTGCTAGAGGAGCATGAAAGGAGAGGGAGAGACAAAGAGAGTCTGAACTAATGTGTGAATTTAAATAAAACCCAAAGAAAGTGAACACTGAACAAGGGATTCTTCCAAAGGTAAACCTGTCATGATTTACCTAAATGTTAGAAGCGCCAACACAAAGGCTGTTTATTTACCTTGTACAGAAAATAGAAGAACAAGCATTGCTCCAACACGAGAAAATGTTACGACTGCCAAACTCTAAATGGACAGAAGAGAACCTCCCCCCTTCAATCCTTAAAACTCATAGTAGTTTCCTAGAAAAGGTAACACAGATTAAATCCAAATTGAACATTCCTAACACCAGAGAAAATCTACTTATAAGGGAAAATCCATTGAAATTATTGCAACCTACCTTCAGTTTGGAATTAATAGAGGAAATAAGTAAATCATATACACCAAAAGAAATACAAAAACTTCTAGCTCTGGAAACAATAAATACTAGGTATCCCACAGAAGAATGGCTGCACATATATACTGATGGATCCCCCAAGGAAAACCTTACTGGAACTGGAGTTACGTGTTCACATTTTTCCTTTTATCATTCTGTTGGCAGAGACACAACAAATTATGATGGAGAAATAGAGGCTATACACATTGCTCTCCGACAATTATTAAATCTTCCCTTAAACAAATTTAACAAGGCAGTAATTCTTTCGGATTCTAAAGCTGCAATTCAGGGAATATGTTCAAATACTACAAAGAAGTCAACAAAAATTAGAGAATGCTACAAAATGTTAACACAACTCCAAAAGGTTAATAAGACTGTTCATCTCCAATGGATTCTAGCATACTGTGGAGTCATGGGGAATGAAGCTGCAGACTCACTTGCAAAGAAAGGCACAACAATAAAACAAAAGTCTAAATTCAATTTCTCATATTCCTCAATAAAACGCTTGATCATTAAAAAATTTTCTCATTCATACCTACAAGAAATAGAAACAAATGCCAAAGATAAGAAATGGATTACACTACTTTCCAACCCAGATATAATCCCCCAGAGACCAAGGAAAACAGCGGTTGCAGCCTTCCGACTATTGACAAATCACGACTGCTTAGCAAGTCATCTCTACAGAATAGGTATCTCAGCTTCACCAATGTGTCCTGTGTAACGATCCAGCAGAAATGAACGAAGACCACTTGAAGACCTTTGAACCATTAAGATCAGAAGAAACTACAGTTCAAAAGTATTGGAAAGCACGAATGATAATTGCCAGATGCAAGGCACTAGAAAACAACAACAACCTTGACAGAAAATTAGGTGGAAGTCTTCCTTTATAGTTTTATGGTGCATTCTAGTGAACCTGGTATGCATCAAACATTATACTTTCCTTCTGAAAGAAACTTGGGAATGAAGCAGCCCATTTTGCTTTTATCGTGGCTTTAAACATTGAAAATTTAAGAGGAGTGTAGTTATGAAAATCTTGGGAAAGAAGTAACTTCCTCTTTATTAGAAGTCATAAACTCTGAGAAGGGGCGTAAGTAAACCGATGAAACGTAAGGTGAAATGTTTTATTCATTCCGACTTGGTTAGGCCGCGATCAGAAGCATTTATTTAGTGTGACTGAGTCGGGCTACGGAGAGGAAAAATGAGATATTCTTCTCAGAGACCATTTTCTTTAGGCAGAATAAATCGTAATAATAGTTGTGAAATATTCGCTGACATGAATGAAATACGTATTATGGATTACGGTCCATTACCCGCGCTTGGGGCTGATGTTTAACTACATTCTGGTCCTCCCTTGCCTCGCCCATGATGCTTTACGTCCTTCGTGGGAAAAGGGAACAGAAAGTCTTTGGACCTCAGTTCATATCTTTCGGAAATGGTAACATAAATCAAGAAGCCAATCTCCACAAGCCCTGTGGAGTACTCTTGATTCTACGCATTTCGTGAAGGATACATTTCTTGGCGCTGTTGAGAATAATTTCTTTATTGTTTCAAGTTGATATACCCTTTGCTTGGTCAGTAAGGTTTTAAACACACAACATCGACGAAAATTCTATGCATAACCTTTTGCAGCCTTCTCCAGTGTATCTACTGCCAGCTGCTGCAGTGAAGAACTATCAACTATTTATCTAAGTGTATCCGTGGGCGGATGTGAGGATAAACAATATCAGTTAAGTTGACGATGCATTTAATCCACCAATATAAGGGACGCTGGGAGTGAAATTTTGGTCAAAATTGTGAAAAAGTGGAAAATTGTTTTTTTACCTTAAAATGTTCCTGGAACACCTGTGCATTTGGATCAGCTAACATTTTTCATATCCCCCACTCCATGTGGTCATTACGGCCCTTTAAAATAGTGCTCTTCCCTTAATGTACACAGGATGCTCCTATATAAAAGCCTGTTTTTCTCAAAACTACATTTCTGCACATTCCAAAAGAAGGTCACGCCTCAGTTTTGCTTCAAATTCAATGAAAATTTCCAAAGGTATTCATAAATAGCAGCTCAACAAAACTATGCTTCAATATTGATGTTATCATTAACATTAATTCCAAAAACATATTTTGTATGAAAAAAATCAATAATTTTTAAGATTAAATTTTCTTTGTTATTAAAAGACTATGTACAGCATAATCAGCAAACGTATTTGAAATATCTCTTCATACAATTGTTACCCATGTTTTAGAGTATCAGTTCTGACAGTATAAATGAATTTTGAAAAGTCAATAGACGCGAGCTCGATTTTGAAAATGTGCCTATTAAATTCATAAAATAATTCATACAAACGAATTATACAATTTTAATGAAATTTGGTGTACCTCCTATTCTCATATAAATACAAACACAGTAAAAATTTCAGAAAAATCTATCAAGAAATGTGGAACTTTCAAATTTCACTCCCAGTGTCCCTTAGTGTTCTATAAGCGAGTTGTTTAAAGAATGAAATGGGAACAAGTCATTGTCATACCTATCTACGATGTCGACGATCTATTGATGTCGTATAAAAATCTGATGTGTTGCACTCACATGGCTTTCTCTACTCTAGTGCTAACCATTCTTACAAACTCTTATTCCTATATCTGCTTCGTGATAATTGACATCAATATTTGCAGAAATTATCTTATTGCTCGTTTTCTTACACGTGCAACGGGAATATGGGAATACACTAGGCTTTGCGCGATAGTTAAACCTTTAAAAGCTTGCAACATTAACATATAAAAAATATATAGCGATGTTCCTTTTACAGAAGGATGTTCTCCAAAACTTACACAAATAACAAGGAATATCTCCGAAATGGTTCACTCTACAAAAGTTTACTTAGACAAGTTGTGTGTTTTAGCAAGACCTACATTTTCGGTGGAGTAAGATTTGATCTATCTCTTGCTGTTTACCAGCTATTTGTAAATCATCCAGTGTAGGTAGGACTTCATGGGCTATAGCCAGAAAATTCAAGATATACATTTCATTTGTCTTAAAATATCTCAAAGATATGGTATTTTAATCAAAGTCGTTAGAGCCAATTTCAAGAAAATCAAAATTTTCTATCTAAAGGGCAGTTTAGAATGGAGCAATTTTCCTCAAAATCTTTGTGTCGCATCCTTGAAAGACATTAAGCTTAAACAACTTTGGTTTTTAACCGACTTTTCGTTTTTGAGATATGCTGTTCACAGACAGACAGACTAGCGGGCAGATAGATAGACAGACAGACACACAGACAGACAGAAAGACAGACAGACAGACAGGCAGGCAGGCGGGGAGGCGGGCTGACAGACAGACGAACCTTTTTCTAAAAACGCTTTCCTTGGATTCAGGGGCCTCAAAACATGCTTCCGTGAAATCTCGACATCGAATTTTTTCGTGGAATACAGTACATCCTCTACTTTATTATACGTAGGAGAGAAGAGGATGATTAGTAATTGCAGAAGGATTAGTTTATTAAATAGTCGCTATAAACCGTATGCAAAAGCATTAATTAATATAATAAGGAATATAATCGAATCTCGTATACTAGAAGCACAGAATGGTTTTCGAAAGGGAATATCCTACCTAGATTGCATATATACAACAGCACAGATAATTGAAAATAGAGATCAGCTCAATTTGCTATTATACATAGCCTTTATAGATTATATAAGAGCCTTTAATAGGGTACAAAGAGAAACCCTGTGGGAAATATTAACTATTAGAGGCTTTCCAAAAAATATTATTATAGCTGTTTAAAGCTTGTATGTAAATGCTATGATTAAAATAAAGGCTGGAAATAAGAAAAACTCAAACCAGGAGATTGTAATAAATCAGGAACTAAGACAAGGGTGTCTTCTATCAGCCACTCTTTTTAATTTATACATTGACGAAGTTGTTAGGAAATGGCAACTAGCTTTAAATAATTTTAATACCAAAATCCATGTAAATACTCTTATATCTAATAACGACCAGGGTATAATGGCTTCCTCGGAGAACGATTCACAAATATACAGCTTTAAACTAAGCACGATTGCAAAATATTACAGCCTATACATTTGTTCAAGATAGACAAAGGCCTTGCGTGGCAAAGAAATACAAAGAACAACAATAGTACTGAGTGAAAGAACACTAGAACAGGTGAACATTTTAATTATCTAGGCGTTTCTATAAGGTGTAATAGAGAAAAAGAAAAAAATAAAATGTGCAGAATAAGGCCAGACATAAAGCCTAAAAGCTGTTATTAGATATGCAGATTTTATTTTATTTTAGGTTACTTTCAATGTTTCTGTATCTACATTTTAAAATTAGCAGAGCTGTAGCCTTCTTAGCTGTAAATTAGGGTATTTGTACAGCAAAACATATGATAAATAAAGGAAAATATGAGGCACGCAGGGTTTTAAAAAGTCAACCTTTGTCCCAGGTGCAAATTAGTTGTGCAGTGCTTCTTTGTTACTGGGGATGCAGATGCACGGAACATAATGTTGTGGGCAAACATCTCTAGGGCATTACCGTACAAGAATTCCGCAACAGGTAACTAGATGTCTGTTACCTCCGTGGGACATTATGAACAAGGCCCTTACGCCAGCCAACTGATCCTCTAGGTTTTAATTTTGAGAACGTGCGAACGCTTGTATACAAGACAAGTGGGGATGGCTAATTAGCAAGTCTGTAGCGCCCAGTAACAGTGTTCAAAACACGACAGGAATTGTTTAGTTCCTCCCCGTGGAGCGATCACTCGTAACACCAGACTACGGGAGCGATTATCCATGTACTAAATGTTGATATACCTTCCTGGTTCATCAACTGCATGAGGTATTTCTTAAGGTGATCAATGCCTCTTTTAAATAACTAAGGCATTGAATGTTAAATCGTCTAGTTTTGTTATAGTACCTCAAATCCAAAATGTGTTCCTAATATCTTTACAACCATATTTAACTCATTAAATATGAAATAGAGAAAGCGGCTCTTATTCAACATGAAAAGTTGATCAGACTCCCATTCAATATATGGCATAGAGAAATTTTACACATACACTAAAGACTCAGGAGAGTTTTCTTTCCAAAATTCAAGACATCAAGTAGAATGTACAACTTCCTAATTCAAAGGAAAACTTCATATCTAAAGTCAATCCGACACAAACATTAGACATCACATATTATTTACACCTGACAGAAGAAGTTAAGAAAAGTGATACTCCAACTAGTGTTCTAAAATTATTGGCATTAGAGACAATCCATACTAGATTTCCAGAACACGAATGGCTCCATATTTATACTGATGGATCATTGATATCAAACCAAGATGGAGCAGGTGCTGGAGTCACATGTCACCTCTTTTCCTATTACAAATATTTAAGTTATGGAACTACTAACTTTGATGGAGAAATTGAAGCAATTCGAATGGCCCTACAAAATCTTTTGTACAGAATTTCACATTTTCAGCAAGCAGTTATTCTCTCAGATTCCAGGACAGCAATTATAGCAATTACTTCCAAGTTGTCACCAAAAAACCAAACAATTATAGAATGTTGGAAAATCCTTACCCATCTAACAGCACTTCAAAAATACCTAGTCTTCCAATGGATACCAGCTCACTGTGGACTGAGTGGTAATGAGAAAGCTGATTTTCTTGCGAAAAAGGGTACCGGCAATGTGCAGAAATCTATAGTTAATCTACCATTTTATGCAGCTAAAAGATTAGTCAACTCTGAATTCAGAAAAATTTATTGAAAAATATTACTATGAAAAATCAAAAAATAAAAGATGGGAACTACCAAACATTCAAACAGTAATTCCTGAGTATCCTCGAAAAACAGCAGTTGCAACCTTCAGGTTGATTACAGGACATGATTGTCTGGCAAAACATTTAAACAGAATTGGGATATATTCTTCACCACTCTGTCCTCTATGTGATCTGCAAGAGGAAATGGATCGAGACCACCTTCAAATATGCCCGGCCACTACTAGTGCCCCATCCATCAGTGAAAAATATTGGAGAGCAAGAGGATTAATGACTTCATTGTCAGAAATCCAGCATTAGCTAACAACAATAACAACATATTTAACTTATACTATTTCAGGAGAAACAAAACTTTTCTTTTACAATTGTGTGACATTAAATCTCGCATACAGAAGAACTACTTGGTAAAGCCACCAGACGTGTCGGAAAGAATGTGAAACTGCCCAGCTGTTTACGGGAGCTTATCGTACAGTCACGGCGAGACAGTGTATGTACATTCTGCCCAGATGCAATCATATCTCCACGTCTCATATTTCGGCAGGCGCGAGAGATCATGTATTTGTGTTTTATCACTGACTATACGCTAAGTTACTATTATTTGGCTGTTCTAATAAACAAGATAAGAAGCGATCGTAGCGCTCGACAGCCAAGGTCAACAGGCCTCAACGCTTTGCCAAGTTGTACTAAGACCCTACATTTAGAGACAACTAATCAATGAATAATTTATAATTATTCCAATGAAAAATGCATATATATGTAACATTCTGGTTAGATAGGAATTCGAATAGGAGAGCTACGGAGGGGTGATTTTTTAAGTAGTGTTTAACGACCACTTTTATCACATACGGCACCGCAGGCGGTGACACTGAGGGTACATGGAATAAAGATGGAGCACCGGTGGAATGAGATGGAGGGGGAAACCGGAGAACCCGGAGGAAACCTACCCCTGCGCCGCTTTGTCCACCACTAATCCCACATGCGATCACCTGGGATCTCACCACTTTGGTGAGAGGCGAATAGTCTAACCACTGGGCCACGGCGTGGCCATACATAGGCTGGATGTGTGTATATGTGAGCGACTGAGTGAGAGAGAGACAGAGAGAGAGAGAGAGAGAGAGAGAGAGAGAGAGAGAGAGAGTGAGAGTAAAGCATTACGGGAAAATGAAGCGTCGTGTACCAAACATTCCAGTTCAGTATCATCCAAAAATCGGTCATGAAGATTTTTGAGAACACCCCCCCCCCTCAACTATCCATTACATGGAAAATTACTCAAAATTTTTTAACTTATCAAAATGGCTTTAACTATTTTGATTAAAATGCCACATATTTACATAGAAATAATGTGTAGCTTCACCTTGAATTTTTTGGGTATAACTTCGGGAGTTTCCTTTACTCAGAAGCAATGCTAATGACCTTGCATAACGGGTATAGGCTAGCGGTAGACGTAAACGCAATTCTTACGTTTTGAGCCAAATCCTGGATATCCGTTGTTAATGGTTAAAATAAATGACTCAATACTTAAAGTCCCGTCAATCTTCGATTGTTTCTCGCGATTACATGTTTCAATGGACCCTGGGACTGAATTTTGATATTTCTATATTTTTATAGGTATAAAATCAATACTTTGAACACCTAAAGTTGTTTATGTTATAAACTAAAACACAAATTTCCATCATCTGTATTATAGCTTTGAGGGAACTAATTATTCAATTTATCCACAGTGCAAAAATACCTTAGCATTCAAAATATTCTATGCGTGTTAAAAATAGGATATTACAAAGGTTGTATTATTTTATAAACTCCAACTACCCAACAAACATCATAAATCCTTGGCTAATTTCTTGCTTTAATAGACATTGAAAATATTTTTAAAAACCTTTTTGTGTATTTAATATTTTTAAAGCTAAACAAATTTTAAGATTTTGAAACCAAAGACTGAATTTGAAGCCACATAAATAGAGCACAGACTCGAAAAATTCTGGAAGCATAGCCCAAAATTTAATGTGTATGTCGCAGATAGTGTATTAAAAAAATCTGATGTGTTGCACTAACATGACTTTCTCTACTCTTGTATTAACCGTTCTTACAAACCCTTATTCCTATATCTTCTTCGTGTTAGTTGAGATAAACATTTTCAGAAATTATTTTATTGTTTATTTTCTTGTAAGTACAAGGGGAATATGGGAATGCAGTAGACTTTTAGCCATAGTCAAATCTTTTAAAACCTTCAAATTCCGTTCCCTTTGCACGATTAGCATATAAAAAAATGAATAAAGATGGTCCATTATCTACGAAATGGTTCACGCTTAAAAAAATAATAAGATAGAGGTAAATTGTGTGTTTTAGCAATACCTACATTTTTGTATTGTAAGATTCTACCCAGGTAAAGGGTAGTTTAGGGGGGAGAAATTTTCTTCAAGATCTAGGTGTCGCACCCTTGAAGGGCATTAAACTTAAATACCAACTTTGGTTTTTAACAGACTTTTCTTTTTTGAGTTATACTGTCCTTCTCCCTCTTTTGCCTTGGAGTCTGTCTTCAGAGAACATTTGTATGCATAAACTTAAAAATCGTCAGTTTGATAATTTTCCGGGCATTTTTCAGTCCCAGAGTCACTTAAGAGAGTGGAATTTTAAGGACAGTTCTTCAAAATTCTACCATCTCTGTTGCCTATGCATCTGTAACGAAATCTGTAATGTAGTTATTTCCTGTCTTGCTTAGCATGGAGTAGGGAGAATAATAAGCTTGCGTAAGAATAACTTGTGTAATCTGTAAAACAACTGAGGGTAGAGAAGGTTATTTTAACGTCTCGCATCAAATTGCAGTCTCAGGTTGCTAGGGGCCTGAGAGACACCTATATTTATTTAAACGTTATAGTTTGCGAACAATTTGCATTTACTTAGTTGGCTGCCTAGGTCATCTAACATTACACTTCACTCGATTGTTTGCTGCAGCAACAAGCTTATCCATTTATTACTTTAGCTGCAAGAATGAGTAATTAGCAGTTACGTGTAACTCAGGTCCACCAGAACCTGCGTGCCTTTCCTCGTTACGTGTTGCTGACATTTGTTTTTGGTAGTTAGTTTTGCGATATTCTTTTGCCACTGCAAGTAGTATGTTGCTACTTCTCACAACTAGAATAAAAGGTATGATAAACAGAATCCCATGGTTTTGAAACAAGTGCATCATCTACCTTGGGAAGATAATGCCTTACACGGATATTGCAACTTGTATGAACCAGAAGATTCGAATTCTGAAGATAACTGAAAACGTGATCTTTAGATTCATAACCTGATCGTGAAGAAAAGGATGAAAGAACCTATGTCTTAATAACATGTATTTTGTAGCTAACATCACGTGCTTGTCAATTATTGTTATCACCACCGTCACCGCCACCGCCACCGCCACCGCCACCGCCACCGTCACCGCCACCGTCACCGCCACCGCCACCGCCACCGCAACCGGAACCGCCGCTGCAACCGCCGCCGCCATCATATCATCGTCATCGTCGTCATTGTCATCGTCATCGTCATCGTCATCGTCACCGTCATCGTCACCGTCATCGTCACCGTCATCGTCACCGTCATCGTCACCGTCATCGTCACCGTCATCGTCACCGTCATCGTCACCGTCATCGTCACCGTCATCGTCACCGTCATCGTCACCGTCATCGTCACCGTCACCGTCATCGTCACCGTCACCGTCATCGTCACCGTCATCGTCATCGTCATCGTCATCGTCATCGCCACCGCCACCGTCAGTGCCATTACTATTATTATTATTATTATTATTATTATTATTATTATTATTATTATTATTATTATTATTATTATTATTATTATTATTATTATTATTATTATTATTATTATTATTATTATTATTATTATTATTATTATTATTATTATTGACAGTATATTTAAAATTACAAGTTGTATACTTGAAGATCACAATACGTTTTGACTGAACTACAAAATGAAATCTGAAATCTATGCCACCATATGTTTTTGACAATCTGTTAAATTTGGTGTTTACGGCATTAAAGAATAAAAGCAAGCACTATATTAATTGTTACAAGTGTTGCACACCACGCTGGTACAGTCTTGGCAGTGTTTTGTGCATTTGCAGCACACTGTGTTTGCTTTTCTGTCCCTTGAAGCAGGACACGATGAGTGCCACTTCTGGTGATCCAATTTGCCGTTGTTGCTGCTGCTGTGTGTTTGAAGGATAGTAATGCACTTCTCCATATCCAGGTATATGGATTTCTGTACAAATGAGCTGGAAGATCTTCTGATCATAAACGGCTGAATCAACTCCTTGATGAAAAGTCTGTAGATCAACTTCATCATTTTCATCCAAAGCAACACTTATATCTGGAAGACGGTCGTTATCTTCAGCTAGGCATTAGGTAACAACAAACTCAAAATTTGGACTTGTAAAAGGTATGTGGTGTTCCTTTCTAGTCCTTTTTGTAAATGTAGATTGCGACATTTTATCTCAAACACATAGCCTATACATTCTGTAGTCTATAAGAATATAAATACTGATCATGTTGTTTATTTTTACAAATTATTCTTACCTTTCTTCCAAATCGGCATTGAGTCACAGGCTTGTAAACATAAACTTCATCCTTTATCTCTTATTTACAACATAGAAATACACCAAATGACAGTTGAATAAAGAGATACAAGTTGTAAAAGTGTATTTCTAGCATTCACAACAATGCGTATGTGTGCCAATAATGTTTTCTCTGAATTCCAACAATATGTAATTGTTTACTATAATAGCTAACTTATTGACACTACAGCACAAACCGCAGGGTCCACCAGATTCAAGTTATGTAAATGTGTGGTATAAAGAAGAAAATGTAAGTTACACTCAAAACTATTGATACATATTTTTAATAGCATCGATAATGTGTCATTGAATGTTGTAGCAGAGCATACATACTGGAAGGGGGCCCAATCCCTAATTTTGTACCACAATTAAGAATACCCATCTGTGAGATTTTGAAAATCTACAGTTTCCATTGGATTGATTTGAAATTTTAACACAACAATCACTGTATAGTAAGAAGTGACTGTGCTAAATTTCATACATTTAGTCTGATTAGTTGCTTATATATTAATATTTTATTATATTTTTTTAATATTTGTATAAATTGTTCCCCATGATGCAATTTTGATTTGAAAGGCTTAATAATTTTCAGTTATGTCCTGTAATAAAATGTTAGCAAATTGATCAGATAATTTCTTAATCTTGTTATTAATTTGGATAAAAATAAATTTTAAAGTTTAAATTCATTATTTTTTCATTTAAATTTCGAAATGTAAATTTTAATATTTAATTACTCAGCAGTTATTTACATTATGAAAGAATTATCTCATTATTTCTTTTTAATGTTATTTCTAAGTAGGTACACCAAATTTCATGCATAAGTACTGAAAATTGCATCGTTTGGAGCATTTTAAAGGGCAAACAGTGCTAAAAATAAAAACGTGGAGAAACTAAGTTTGAAGTCATAGCAAGGACAATGGAACTGTATGGATTTAAATGGACACGACCACTTAGAGGCAATCAGTTATATGGCCATGTGACATAGTTAAAAAGGCTGTAAGGCTATAAAAAGCATATCAAAATAAAGCAGACGGTTTATACTATTTGATAAAACAAAAATCCATTTTTGGCAATTTTTGAAATTTTTAGCGTTTTTACACAGATGCATATCCTTGACAGTTAAAATCGTCTCCATATCCATTGGACCCAGGGCATGCATAGAAGGGTTAAGCATATACACACAAAATCATAGCGTGGGCCTGATAGGTATTCTACTAGGGCCTACTAGGTATTCTACCAGGGCCTGTTAGGTATTCTACCAGGGCCTACTAGGTATTCTACCAGGCCCTGTTAGGTATTCTACCAGGGCCTGCTAGGTATTCTACCAGGGCCTGCTAGGTATTCTACCAGGGCCTGCTAGGTATTCTACCAGGGCCTGCTAGGTATTCTACCAGGGCCTGCTAGGTATTCTACCAGGGCCTGCTAGGTATTCTACCAGGGCCTGTTAGGTATTCTACCAGGGCCTGCTAGGTATTCTACCAGGGCCTGTTAGGTATTCTACCAGGGTCTGCTAGGTATTCTACCAGGGCCTGCTAGGTATTCTACCAGGGTCTGCTAGGTATTCTACCAGGGCCTGCTAGGTATTCTACCAGGGCCTGCTAGGTATTCTACCAGGGCCTGTTAGGTATTCTACCAGGGCCTGCTAGGTATTCTACCAGGGCCTGTTAGGTATTCTACCAGGGCCTGTTAGGTATTCTACCAGGGCCTGCTAGGTATTCTACCAGGGCCTGTTAGGTATTCTACCAGGGTCTGCTAGGTATTCTACCAGGGCCTGCTAGGTATTCTACCAGGGCCTACTAGGTATTCTACCAGGGCCTGCTAGGTATTCTACCAGGGCCTGTTAGGTCACCCAGGGTCAGCTAGGTATTCTACCAGGGCCTACTAGGTATTCTACCAGGGCCTGCCAGGTATTCTACCAGGGCCTGTTAGGTATTCTACCAGGGCCTGTTAGGTCACCCAGGGTCAGCTAGGTATTCTACCAGGGCCTGTTAGGTCACCCAGGGTCAGCTAGGTATTCTACCAGGGCCTACTAGGTATTCTACCAGTGTCTGTTAGGTATTCTACCAGGGCCTGCTAGGTATTCTACCAGGGCCTGTTAGGTCACCCAGGGTCTGCTAGGTATTCTACCAGGGCCTGCTAGGTATTCTACCAGGGCCTACTAGGTATTCTACCAGGGCCTGCTAGGTATTCTACCAGGGCCTGTTAGGTCACCCAGGGTCAGCTAGGTATTCTACCAGGGCCTACTAGGTATTCTACCAGGGCCTGTTAGGTATTCTACCGGGGCCTACTAGGTATTCTACCAGGGCCTGCTAGGTATTCTACCAGGACCTGTTAGGTATTCTACCAGGGCCTACTAGGTATTCTACCAGGGCCTGCTAGGTATTCTACCAGGACCTGTTAGGTAATCTACCAGGGCCTACTAGGTATTTTACCAGGGCCTGTTAGGTATTCTACTAGGACTTGTTAGTTATTCTACCAGGGCCTGTTAGGTATTCTACCAGGGCCTACTAGGTATTCTACCAGGACCTGTTAGGTATTCTACCAGGACCTGTTAGGTATTCTACCAGGGCCTACTAGGTATTCTACCAGGGTCTGTTAGGTATTCTACCAGGGTCTGTTAGGTATTCTACCAGGGTCTGTTAGGTATTCTACCAGGACCTGTTAGGTATTCTACCAGGACCTGTTAGGTATTCTACCAGGACCTTTTAGGTATTCAACCAGGACCTGTTAGGTATTCTACCAGAGCCTACTAGGTATTCTACCAGGGTCTGTTAGGTATTCTACCAGGGTCTGTTAGGTATTCTACCAGGGCCTGCTAGGTATTCTACCAGGGTCTGTTAGGTATTCTACCAGGGCCTACTAGGTATTCTACCAGGGTCTGTTAGGTATTCTACCAGGGCCTGTTAGGTATTCTACCAGGGTCTGTTAGGTGTTCTACCAGGGTCTGTTAGGTATTCTACCAGGGTCTGTTAGGTATTCTACCAGGGCCTGCTAGGTATTCTACCAGGGCCTGCAAGGTATTCTACCAGGGCCTGCTAGGTATTCTACCAGGGCCTGCTAGGTATTCTACCAGAGCCTGTTAGGTATTCTACCAGGGCCTACTAGGTATTCTACCAGGACCTGTTAGGTAATCTACCAGGGCCTACTAGGTATTTTACCAGGGCCTGTTAGGTATTCTACTAGGACTTGTTAGTTATTCTACCAGGGCCTGTTAGGTATTCTACCAGGGCCTACTAGGTATTCTACCAGGGCCTGTTAGGTATTCTACCAGGGCCTGTTAGGTATTCTACCAGGGCCTGTTAGGTATTCTACCAGGGCCTGTTAGGTATTCTACCAGGACCTGTTAGGTATTCTACCAGGACCTGTTAGGTATTCTACCAGGACCTGTTAGGTATTCTACCTGGGCCTACTAGGTATTCTACCAGGGTCTGTTAGGTATTCTACCAGGGCCTGTTAGGTATTCTACCAGGGTCTGTTAGGTATTCTACCAGGGTCTGTTAGGTATTCTACCAGGGTCTGTTAGGTATTCTACCAGGGTCTGTTAGGTATTCTACCAGGACCTGTTAGGTATTCTACTAGGGCCTGCTAGGTACTCTACCAGGGCCTGTTAGGTATTCTACTAGGGCCTGCTAGGTGTTCTACCAGGGCCTGCACGGTATTCTACCAGGGCCTGCTAGGTATTCTACCAGGGCCTGCTAGGTATTCTACCAGGGCCTGTTAGGTATTCTACCAGGGCCTACTAGGTATTCTACCAGGGTCTGCTAGGTATTCTACCAGGGCCTGTTAGGTATTCTACCAGGGCCTGCTAGGTATTCTACCAGGGCCTGTAAGGTATTCTACCAGGGCCTACTAGGTATTCTACCAGGGTCTGTTAGGTATTCTACCAGGGCCTACTAGGTATTCTACCAGGGCCTACTAGGTATTCTACCAGGGTCTGTTAGGTATTCTACCAGGGCCTACTAGGTATTCTACCAGGGCCTACTAGGTATTCTACCAGGGTCTGTTGGGTATTCTACCAGGGTCTGTTAGGTATTCTACCAGGACCTGCTAGGTATTCTACCAGGGTCTGTTAGGTATTCTACCAGGGCCTACTAGGTATTCTACCAGGGTCTGTTAGGTATTCTACCAGGGCCTACTAGGTATTCTACCAGGGCCTACTAGGTATTCTACCAGGGCCTACTAGGTATTCTACCAGGGCCTGCTAGGTATTCTACCAGGGCCTACTAGGTATTCTACCAGGGTCTGTTAGGTATACTACCAGGGCCTGCTGGGTATTCTACCAGGGCCTGCTAGGTATTCTACCAGGGCCTGCTAGGTATTCTACCAGGGCCTGCTAGGTATTCTACCAGGGCCTGCTAGGTATTCTACCAGGGCCTGTTAGGTATTCTACCAGGGCCTACTAGGTATTCTACCAGGGTCTGTTAGGTATTCTACAAGGGCCTGTTAGGTATTCTACCAGGGCCTGCTAGGTATTCTACCAGGGCCTGTAAGGTATTCTACCAGGGCCTACTAGGTATTCTACCAGGGTCTGTTAGGTATTCTACCAGGGCCTGTTAGGTATTCTACCAGGGTCTGTTAGGTATTCTTCCAGGACCTGCTAGGTATTCTACCAGGGTCTGTTAGGTATTCTACCAGGGCCTACTAGGTATTCTACCAGGGCCTACTAGGTATTCTACCAGGGTCTGTTAGGTATTCTACTAGGGCCTACTAGGTATTCTACCAGGGTCTGTTAGGTATTCTACCAGGGCCTACTAGGTATTCTACCAGGGCCTACTAGGTATTCTACCAGGGCCTGTTAGGTATTCTACCAGGGCCTACTAGGTATTCTACCAGGGTCTGTTAGGTATTCTACCAGGGCCTGTTAGGTATTCTACCAGGGTCTGTTAGGTATTCTACCAGGGCCTGTTAGGTATTCTACCAGGGCCTGCTAGGTATTCTACCAGGGCCTGTTAGGTATTCTACCAGGGCCTGCTAGGTATTCTACCAGGGCCTACTAGGTATTCTACCAGGGTCTGTTAGGTATTCTACCAGGGTCTGCTGGGTATTCTACCAGGGCCTGCTAGGTATTCTACCAGGGCCTGTTAGGTATTCTACTGGGGCCTACTAGGTATTCTACCAGGGCCTGTTAGGTATTCTACCAGGGCCCGCTAGGTATTCTACCAGGGCCTGCTAGGTATTCTACCAGGGTCTGTTAGGTATTCTACCAGGGCCTGCTAGTTATTCTACCAGGGTCTGTTAGGTATTCTACCAGGGCCTGCTAGGTATTCTACCAGGGCCTGCTAGGTATTCTACCAGGGTCTGTTAGGTATTCTACCAGGGCCTGCTAGGTATTCTACCAGGGCCCGCTAGATATTCTACCAGGGCCTGCTAGGTATTCTACCAGGGCCTGCTAGGTATTCTACCAGGGCCTGCTAGGTATTCTACCAGGGCCTGTTAGGTATTCTACCAGGGTCTGTTAGGTATTCTACCAGGGCCTGTTAGGTATTCTACCAGGGCCCGCTAGGTATTCTACCAGGGCCCGCTAGGTATTCTACCAGGGTCTGTTAGGTATTCTACCAGGGTCTGTTAGGTATTCTACCAGGGCCTACTAGGTATTCTACCAGGGCCTACTAGGTATTCTACCAGGGCCTGCTAGGTATTCTACCAGGGCCCGCTAGGTATTCTACCAGGGTCTGTTAGGTATTCTACCAGGGTCTGTTAGGTATTCTACCAGGGCCTCCTAGGTATTCTACCAGGGTCTGTTAGGTATTCTAGCAGGGCCTGTTAGGTATACTACCAGGGCCTACTAGGTATTCTACCAGGGCCTGTTAGGTATTCTACCAGGGCCTACTAGGTATTCTACCAGGGTCTGTTAGGTATTCTACCAGGGCACGCGCCTAATTTTTGAAGAGTTTAAGAGCCGAAGAGTATTTCCTTTGAGCACAAACTGAGACCGAATCCTTGATTCGCTCTGTAGCTTTGGACCAGCAGCGTTGTACTGTGAAAATCAGAACCCTAAAATAACTGTAGTGCTCAGTTAATAAAAAAGGGGCACCCACGAAAACAAATGTGATCGCAAGTAGGGGAGATAAGACGGCGGGATACGAAACGACGCACTAAAAGGGGAGAAAGAAGGAAAGAACAAAAAACCTGCAGGAGGGTTACAATGGCATGCGCCTTGCTTTCCAGGCGCCACTATGACGCTTTGAATACCGTAGGGATGCCGACCCTCTCCCTCAGGATTTTCCCCTTTATGTTCAATTTTTAAGGTTCCTTGCTGACTGCTTGTCTATTCGGAATATAGTATGATCCCACTAGGTGAGAGGCACATATGGCGCAGGAAGGCCCATGACTTCCGTGGCACTTCCCTCTGACAGTAACAATAATATTGAGCATGTGTCTTACCAATGAAAGTCAACGGGCTTTGTTTTCCAGTAGGACTTAAGTAAAAGCTACAAAGTAAACCCTGTATAATAGCTTGAGAATAGTGCTATTAGTAAATAGCCTAGATCTTCAACATTTGTGATGGCCAATAATTAAAAACAAATAAAAACTATCACATGTTTCCGACAATAGGAGTAATATGAGAGATAAGGAGGGGTTTGGACAGTGAGGCTAGGCTTATTGTACCTATGCCCCCAAGAAGGCACCCACGGGAGGAAGGATGAGGTGAGAGGAGACACCGGGCAGCCAGATCCAGACTAACGGTACAGTCATAGAGGTTCCCAAATTTGACGACACCTTGAGTTATTTAGGTTTTATGGGGCCATCGTAGGTGGAGCTCTGCAGGGTCCAACGTCCTCATATGCCCCCCCCCCCTACCTAGACCCCAAGCTGCGGCCCTAAAAGAATCAACAGAATGAAGGATTAATAAAGCGGCTTGCGCCAAGTGATCTGGGCAATCCCCGAAAAAACCCATGGATCAGGAAGATCAGTCACGGGAATGAAACCCACGACCTCCCTAATGCAAGCCTCACACACTACCGCCGAGCCATCTTGCTCGCAGACACAACAGGCATTCAATCTTCCACTAGCGCCATTCTTTGAACATTTTTATGACTGTGTGTAAATGGTGCAAGACCTTGGAACCTTCACAACTTCCGAGTTCCAATAGTTGGCATGGGCTGACCGTAGCACACCGTTACACAACAGCCAAACTTCAGCCTGTAGTAACGCTAATGAATGTGACACATTAATCATACAGTGAAAGTGACCACATAAATTTAGGAAATCTACTATTGCAAACATCGGATTGAAAAGTGACTGCACGAATAAAAGCTTACAATTAGGACATCTAAAATATTTTCCTTTTGTTTGCAGTATTTGCCTCCTGATACTGTAGGTGATGGTTTTGTTGAATAGTGCAGCATATGCTAAACATTCTCCTAAAATCTCTGAGTGTACTAGATCATCAACCAATAATAAGAGCTTTTTATTGGACTTTCTTATGTATTAGTTCAACTGCAAATAAGCCGGTTGTGGGAATGTGATTGAACTGGCTATATTCGATTCATTTTCTGTCTTTTTTTATCTAATCGTATGCTGTAAACATACGTTCAACACGCTTTTCCATCATTATATTTCGCCGAGATAAAATATAATGGTCACCTAAGCCCCATGGGTGTGCAGTCCTCTACGGGCATACTAGTGTTAAATGCAAGAAACAGATTATAAATAGAATGCTTCAGCTTTTCTTGGCGTTGCAATGGTCAACTGAGCTACCATGTGAACAGGTCTGTACTGTATTAAATTCCCAAATTCGACTAACGTTTTTACCGTTTAACCATAAGACGTTCCCCGACCAAGTTTGAATTGATATTTGTCCCATTCAAAACTTCCAAATTCAGCCTACACACTTCATGTGCGGAAGAACAATGCTCACTGAATGATTTAATAGTACTCGAAGTACTCTGACAAAGCGGCAATTTGACAAATCCCACTACTGGCACCAAGTAACAAAAATGACAAAAGTCCAGCCCAGTTTCTTTTCTGTCTCTTTATTTTTCTTCTAAACTTTTGCACACAGACAGTTCTCTTCCACTCACATTAACATTAACATTTCTAGAGCTTGTTGTGATGTTACAACTCACAACTGTTTACTTCTGTTAACCCTGACTCAGTTCATTCACTGTCTTTCTTCACCTTCTCTGTCTCTCATACACTAACTCCGACGATACAATCATTCGATGCCCGGTAAATCTTCTTCACTTCGACGCCACGCACCTTTCGCGATCACCGTACCACACACACACATGCATGCATACACACACAGAGCTATCACATCGACCGACTCATGTCTGTAACCTTCTGTTCTGCTGTTTCCAGCCTCCTTATATAGTGAGGGTGACGTAACGTGGACCTTTCTCAACTTCCAAAACCACACCGGCTGCAGTTTTCAAAGGCTCTGGAAAACATTTTGTATTGCCGCTTGATTGTTGTTAGTCACGTATTTGCTCGCGTGCGTGGTGTGGGGAAGCGTGACCTTGAGCGCTTTTGTTTGATCGCCGGCCAGTGCTGTGGTGTAAAGTAACTTAGCCCCAACCATTCCTTGTTGTGTGCCGCACCTGGTGTCACAGTACGTAAGATATTGTTAGTGTAAATTGGAGTATGTTATCCCAAATTGAAGATAAGATTCGCTTGCTGTTTAACTGGAAAAATGTGAGTTGTTGTTTCGTCCTGGCATGTTTCCATGGTATCACGGCTGGTTAGAGCAACGGCAAGGAAAACTGATCTTTAGCTCACGGTATCTGAGGAAGAATAATTAATTTACTGCAACGCCTTTTTCCCTTAGTGGAACGTGTAGATGATTTGTAAAACTTACTCGGTTGACTTAAAAACATTTCGGAATAATTGCTTACTCCAAGTTTTAGGGAGCATAATTAAACTAATAAACAAGTCTTTATAATTGATGTGTCCATAGGAAGACATCCTGAACTCTACATGCTAATGCCTTTGGATTAATAATGAAAAGCATTTGTACCAGGAGCGTTGCTGTTATTCTTCGATTTCAATCGATAAACAAGGGTCCCGCCAATTAAATTTACCTTAACATACGGCAGATTCGGAACCCGTCCCGGCTCCACACTTAACCAGTCTTCCTTCTCCAGAGGGCAGTAGAATAAAACGGCAGTATTCGTGACCAGAAGACCGAAATAGCAAAGAATAATCGTTAGAAAGCCCGAGAGGAGCGCTTTGCCTTTATTACACCACGATCAGACCCCGATGTATAATGCAGGAATTTCTTGAACTTTGGGAGAGCATCGGTATGGGCTTTATAACCACTTGATCCCAAAGGAGCTCTCTCGAAACGCTAGTTTATTCTTAGGCCGCTACCACCTAAGTTACTTTCTACTTCCACTGAGAAACCTTTATTACATCTTCCCACTCAAGGTACAAATTAAATACGTGTACGACAGAAGCTAAAATAGTATAAGAAAGCTGAAAAAGTGGCAATAAACTGAGGACCTCCAAGTAACTATATCCTAAATATCCAGCAAGATGGCTCTGCGGTAACGTGTGAGCCTTGTATTTGAGATGTCCAGGATTCAATTCTCTTTGAGCCCACCTTGAGATTGTTTTCCAGTTTTCCACTTCTTCATAGAGGAATACTGGATTATGCAGGATTACTACAAAAGAAATATAAATTTGTAATAAATTCATAATTATTAATGAGATAATGAATCTGTTTGTACTGTGTAGAGGATGTCTGGAAGTTTTGTTTGTGAACTCACAAATGTTCAATGTCTCATACCTTTGCCACACGTCATACATCAAGACGATGATCAAGTGAGTAGGTTACATGTTCCAAAATCCTAAATGTTGGTAAACAACCCAAAACCAATTTGTATTCGTCAATCTAAATTTACATTTGGGTGGAATCCAAAATATGCTTAAATATTGTGAGTTACCCTTCAAATTTTGTTTATTTGTGAAAGAATGACAATCATTCGGCTTTAAATAATGAATAATTTGAGCTATGAAAATACCCTTTTGGAACATGTGAGTCTAGAAACTGACTAGTTTGGAACATGTGAGTTTTGATGGTAAACATTTAAGAACAACACTTGAATGTCAATAACAAAAGGAACCAGCTGAACACGGAAATAAATTGAATAATCAATTAAAATTAATTAAACGACAGTTTAGCAACGTTAAAGCTTACTTTATCTTTGCAACTGATAGATATCAACTTCCACTCACAACCTTGGTAATTTGGTTTGGCTTCTTTTCCACATTTCTGGAGCAGCTGCACGGTTTCCGTGGTTCAATAGTTGACATCTTTTCTCTATCACTATCTGCGTGAAAATCTTTACAGTTTAATCGCTGAACTTGGTGGTATTTATAAAAGACTTACAGCACAGTCCTTCCTCAACCTAAGTACAGGACGATACTAGGGCAAAGGGGGAAGAGAGGTGAGGGAGCTACCGATCGCTGATTGGTCGAAAAAGCGACGGAATAAAACTCAAAAGAACCAAAGGATCATGAGACTTTTGACATAAAGCGGGAAGTTTGTCGCGTATTTAAACATGGATCAAGTGAGAAATTAAACCAAATTTCTCGGAACCATAAGCTACACAGTAAACTGAATTGTAACATATTACTACCTCCATTTTGTACTTTTTGGATCATGTGAGTTATGACTCTAACCTACTCACATGATTGTAATTGTGTCTATGTTCCATGAATACTGAGATTACGACCACCACACTTTTCGCTCCACTGTGTTATCGACCACTATGCTTTTATCCTCTCTCATGTTTCTTTCCACTTTACTCTGTCTCTTGCCATTCTCATCCACTGCACACCCATCACAGCCTTAAATTCTTGTGACCATTGCTGTCGTGCACGTCCTCTGTTCCTTTTCCCATACCGTTGTGGCGTAGGCCCACCTATCCTGGTGCATGCTGGCCACGTGGCCTTCCCAACCCCATTTGGTCCTCCTGGAATTGGTGATCGCGTCCCCTACTCCACTCCTCCACCTCAGTTCTTCGTTCGTTATTCTGTCCCTGATGCTAACACCCAGTATTCTTCTTTCCATTTTCTCTGGTTCACTTGTGTCATCTGGATTTGTGCATCTGTGCTTCCGTATAAGACACAGGCTTGCAGGTTGTCCGATCTTGTGTTGACATTGATATGTTTGTCTAGTAGAATAAACTTCATACTCCAAAACTTACTCTAGGCTAGTCTAATTCTCTTTTTTATTTTCATTATTCCTATAATGACCATTAAATACGATCGATGCCCGAGAAAACGAAACTGTTATTACTTGTTTATCAAATCTCCTATCTTATCTCCATAGTAATTAAATGTTCCGTATTGGTTATTTGTTTGTCATGAGGTATTTATCATAAACTTCTTCGGGCGTCGTTGGTAATTAAACATCAACGTATTTCATATTGGGAAGTAAAGCGCATTCCACCCTTAGAAGACAGTACACGTTAAATGGAGCGCAGTGTTGCAACATGTACTAGTTGCGAATCTTTCTCCGCGCGCGATCCCGAGGTGGCCGGTGTCCTGTACTTGGTCCTTCAATTGCTGCTTGACGGACACTTTTAGCTTTGGTATCCCTCCACGCCTTTGTTACTGTATGACCTAAATTTACAAATGACACGTCTATATAAACAACTGATTTCCCCTGGTCCCTAAACCTTTTTACGTCTTTTAGATATTTATGTCGCCATCTGGTGATATCGATATCGTCTCTTTCTATTAATATGCACTTGTTACCCCTTCTTTCATATTCGAACCCCAAATCAGAGTGGCCCTTGAGAAATTTGGTAGGGTCTCATCACTGTTGAATCGTGACAAAATTATATTCAGCGTGGGTGGAATATTTGCAAACAGTAAAGAATGAACAATTCGCCGTACTCCACCTTGCACTATTCAATCATATTGCGTTAACCTAGCGTTTTGTGTAGTCCCGCCCTTTTTGCTTTCTTTTTCGATGGCGTTCTTAGAGGTCCTTTCATTAGTTCCTTTTTAATCATACACACTACTGCTTCTGAACACCCGATAGCCTTAGCTGTTTCTTTTACTGCCTTACACGCATTTTGCTTCAAAAATAATCTAACACATTCATAATTATTTGGCGTTCCTTACTTCTTAATTTACCAACATATCGTCTCTTCCTAGCTTCCCCCTCCATAACTACAAATATTTACAAAAATATTAAACAAATAACGCAATAACAGCTCACAGTTACACACACGGCTTCTTTCGAACTAATGTTAGTGCTGCTCCTTATACTATCTTCTGTGTCAGGCCTGACGCTGAATAGATGAATACCTTTTGTTTGCCTTACTGGATAAAAGAAAGAGGGTACTGCCTTTTGGTTTATTTTAAAAACTTTCTCCAACCTTCCTCAACATTTGTTCTCGCTGGTTCCCTGATGTAAACTCAATAACAAAAAAGTTTCACACTGTGTAACTTTTGCAGTGCACAGATATAAAATTTTCCGAAAACATTTAATTTTAGAAATTATAACACTTAACTGGGTAAACATACAGAATTCAAAGTGGGCAGGTAGTAGCACTATGGTTTACTCTACCTAAGAAAAAAATATAGATGAATTCTAGCAGTTAGTTTGTTAGTTAGTGCGTGATGAGTATAGAAACAGCAAATATCGGACTTCTATTGAAAAGAACGTTTTCTGAAGAAATTTGGGCCTATAGAAATGTATAATGACTCTAAAAAGGATATAACCTGATAGAGAAAAAAATTCTGCATAGGATAATGTGTTCAAATCTGAAATTTATAACAAATGAATATTTATACCATGCTATTAGGAATCTGGCAACAGCGCGAGGGTAGAAAAGGACGCGGCTAATGGCAACTTGTATGCGCTAGATAGAGACAGAGATGTCCCATTTAACTCCATACTGTCTTCTAAGAGTGGAACGCTATATAGTAGCTGGCATCAAAACAAGAACTGCGTGTGTTACATATCCGAGAGAATATGTTCAATATAATATCCGTTTATTACAGTGCATTCAGATGCTGTACAAAATGATTGTATCTCACATTCCAAATATTGATGTATTTTGTAAACAACCAATACAAGAGGGTATTTGGTATCTGCGTTGCCAGCACTTGGAGTGGCACCAGCTAAGAGCTATTTGAAGGCAAGCAACGTTAGCTTTGCTTCCATATATCTTTTGTGTAAAGCCCCTCCAATAGTTAGTGGCTAGCAGCCCTTGATATTCCATCAAGTTGAGGAGGGGTGGAGAAGCAAGTAGACCAATCATGCCCTTTGAGGTTGGAAACGTGGCAACGCGACTCCCCTCTCGCCTCGTATTTCTATCTACTTTTATATAGCTCCTAAAAGACAATGAAGTGATGATAAACGGACATTCACCTGTCATTTTGATATGTATACTTTTTAGAAATCTGATGTGTTGCACTCACATGACCTTCTCCATTCTTGTACTAACCATTCTTAGAGATCTTATTCCTGAATCTTCTTCGTGTTACATGAAATAAACATTTGCAGAAAGTACATTGTTGTGTATATTCTTGTAGCTACAAGGAGAATATGGGAATACAGTAGGCTTTGAGCGATAGTTAAATCCTTTAAAGCTTTCAAATTTCGTTCTCTCCATTCGACAGAAGAATAAGTTCTCCAAAACTCACATAATAATATGGGATATCCCCGAAATGGTTCACTCTACAAAAAAATTTATTTGGACATAAATTGTGTGTTTTAGCAAAATCCACATTTTTTGTATAGTAAGATTTGCTCTATCTCTTACGGTTTAACAGTTATGGAAAATGCATCCAGAGTAAACAGGACTACATGGGCTATAGCCAGAAAATTCAAAATATACATTTCATTTGCCATAAAATATCTCAAGCACGTGACATTTTAATCAAAATCTTTGGATCCATTTTCCAGGATATCAACATTTTCGAATATTTTTCCTTGCAAAGGTTAGCTTAGGGTGAAGGAATTTTCTTCAAAACCGTTACACAGCTTTGTACAGAATACCTTTCGAATAAAGAGGAATTCAGTGGTTATTCGTAGAAAACTCAATATATATAGTATAATTATCAGGTTTTCTCCTTAGTGCAGTGGTAATGTTGCTGCTTACCAACCGGGTGACCTGGGTTTGATTCCCGGTACCGGCGTGGGGATTTTCTCCAGTTGGGAGACCTTATCTGGGGTGCACTAAGTCTCGTGAGAACCCTGATGGGACAATTCAAGAGGTACTTGATTGAGAGGTACCGTCCCCTGGTTGCGGAAACCGCATAACCAGCCGGGAGGGACCGCAGCACTGAACACGTCCCACCTCCAGTACTGCGCCCAACTCATGACGCCCGTGGTCGGCAGAATTTGGGGACGTACCGGACTAGTGGTAGTCGTTTGTCCTGAAAGGGCTGTTGCACTGCGAGGTTAAATATTATTTTATTTAGCATGTAAATGCCCTGAACATATGGCATCTAAGGTGTTTATGAAAACCTTGCAGAAATAGATCACATCGAAAATTTATACATGTAAAAGGTGATTTGGAAAAGTGATTTTTGAAAACCTCACTTGAACTTAACCACCAAGTTTGGTCTTTATCAGGCATTTCCGCTTTAGTTTATGCTGTTCACAGAAAGACCTTTTTGATTCACTGCCTCAAAATACTTATTTACGAAGAAATATGGACATAAAATTTTAGCATGAATACTTCTCCTTATCTACAGGTGGCAGAGAAGTAATGAACGAACGAACGAGCCGTTATATATGTCCAGTAAGTGTTAAACATTATCCTGTAGCCATATGTTTGCACTTGCATGAATGTCCTCCCATACATTTGGGTAGAGTAAAGTGTATCTAAAGAACCGTTCCTTCTCTCCCAGTTTTACTATCCCTCGGTATCTAACTCTCGTTTCAGAAAACCTTTCTCCTGCACAGCATCACTTTATTCCCCTTCATTTAATGTAGCACTCCGTTCGCTACACTTCATTTAATGTAGCACTTTGTGGAATTTACTTTCTCGCGGTATCAGACATTGTCTTAGCTTCAAGTAAACTTTCCAACACTCAATTCTGCTGTAATATTTAGAATTGCAGATATTACGAATATCGACTCTTTTTATCTTCCTAACTTAAACAGATTGAAATCTCTGCACTTGACTTGATAGTCTATCCCGATGTTGAGGTTCCTAGTGACAGATCAAGACCACTGTTCCTATAGGGAAATAGATTTTGAGTATCGGATTTCCAAACGCAAATTCCTATTGAATCCTCGATAGTAATTTCTGAGTGCAATTTCATACTTCCCCTGCCTTAGATGAGTGGCAGTGAAAATAAAAGTTCACTACCTTAAAGTGGATCGTAGTGTAAACATAATTAATAACGAGAAACCTTGACTCACCGCTGATGATACTATTTAGAAGAATCTGATGTGTTGTACTCACATGACTTTCTCTACTGTTGTACTAAACATTCTTACCAACTCTTATTCCTATATCTTCTTCGCGTTAATTGAGATAAGTATTTGTAAAAATTATCTTATTCTTTATCTTCTTATAGGTACAAGGAGAATATAGGAATACAGTACGCTTTGAGCGACAGTCAAATATTTAAAGCTTGCAAATTCCGTTCCCCTTGCACGATTAACAAATAAATAATGAATAATTTGACAGACAAGTTCTCAAAAACTCACACAAATCACAAGAAATACCTCCAAAATTCTTCACTCTACAAAAAATTGATTCAGACATAAATTTTGTGTTTTAGCAAGATCCATATTTATGTGTAGTAAGATTTGGTTACGGTTTACCAGTTTTGCAGAAGTGATCCAGAGTAGACAGGACTACATGGGCTATAGTCAGAAAAGTCAAGATATACATTTCATTTACCATAAGAATATCTCAAACATATGGCATTTTAATCAAAATCGTTGGAGCCACTTTCAAGAAAATAAAAATGTTAGAAAAATGTTCCTTGTAAAGGGTAGTTTAATGTGGAGGAATTTTATTTAAAATATTCGTGTCACTTCCTTGGTGTCGCATCCTAGAAAGACATTAAACTTGAATACCAACTCTGATTGTTAACCGACTTTTCGTTTTTGAATTATCCACAGACTGACAGACACAGAAACACACACACGGACTTTTTTCTAAAAATGCTTTTCTTGGGATTCAAGTGGCCTCAAAACTGAAGTGAAATCTCAGCATCGAATTTTTGAGTGGAATAGAATACTTCCTCTACTTACTAGTAGAGAAAGTAAAAATTAGTGACAAAAAATTAATAAAAATTGCCGTGGTTCACAATTCAAGAATTCTCCTTAGGTTAAATAAAGCTTTGGTGACATTTTTTGGATATCGTGCAAAAGCATCTAGTCCACTTCAAATAAACAACGACAAATTTTAGATGTTTTACAAAAGGTAAGAACATGATAATGCAAAATGAAGAAAATCACTATAGCTGTTCTATTCTATTTGCAGTGACCAATAGGGTAAAGTTCCCTCCTTTAGATTAGCGATTAGAATTTTGTAAGGTATAAACAATTTCTGTTCTATTAATTCTAAGTGGTAATCAAAATATCGATTTCACCTTTTGCATAGAAAGTCGTGGAATGCTCCCATTGGTTCTTATCCTGACGAATCAGAGTAAGCGATGAGAATTACATGAAACATTATTGTACAGTCCAGAGCTATGAACTGGAGGAGCAATGACTTTGTCCTCTAAGAGCTCTCTTAGAAACTTTGAAAGCAGGCTTAATTCTGTGAAACTTTAGGAAAATTCGCTCCACGCCGCCGGCCTAATCTGTGCTTAGCAACGCATTTGTGTTTTCAATTATTTAGGAGTATAACGAGCGCTCACAATGCAAGCCACCAAGATCCGGCAGCAGATTTCATGGAAGAGAACTCTGGGAAATGTTGCTTGTTGTGAGGATGTCCAGCGGATAAACGCCAGATATTCTTTCTCCGTGCATTCACACACCGGAAACTTCAAGCACCGGAAGAAGGAAACTAGTGTGGAAAGACCACGGCTTTACTAACAACAGCTGATGAAAAACATTATCATTTGTTTCCATAGTTGTAAAATGCATTTCTAGCAACATTTCTCTCTTAAATGTAATCCCTACTCTGCTCATCTTAATTGAATGTTATCTGAATCTTGGATACTACTTATGTAATATTTCAAGATTATCGAAGGCATTTCATTTGTGTCTAAAGAAACCTTAGATGGGAGATACTAGACGGCCACGTTCGCTGAGAACTGGAACAATTGGGCGGAGCATCAAAAGTGCAGTCAGGCAAAGAAAATGTCCTCCACTTCCGAGTTACATTTACTGGTGAGCTGAGACTGTAAATGTTGTGATTTTTGGACACTTTATTTTCTTCCAAGCTTTTGCACAAACACAGCGTTCTCTTCTCGTCGTGAACACAGTCTACGGTATTTCCCTTTCTCTCAAACACTCTAACAATACAATCACTCAATACACATTTACTGCTTCCCTATCTTCCTTTCAACGCGACAGTTACTAATCTCGTCGCCTCTCCTTATATAGCGAGGGTGACATGAATCTTTCTCAAACTTCACCCTTTCTGGAACTTCTACAAGTACGCCGGCCGCTGGATGCCTTCATTCTCGAAAACCTCTTCGACTTTCCGCACTCGTTTTTATAACGTGTTCACAAGCAGTGGTTCAAGGCAGCCTGAGCTTGAGCGTCTTTGATGGACGTACCACCTGTGGTGTGAGACAGCACGGCCCCGAGACTTTACTTTGTTGCCGCTGCAACTGCCGTCGGTCACAGTAACATTTCTGGAATACTCATGAGTTTGAAAACCGCTATCCTTATTTTCAATCCTATAGTAATGGATTTCAACTATGTAAACTATATACTGGGGTGGGCCAGAAGTCACGATCGGGTAATGTTTAGATTGGAATAACTCACTTTCCGAAACCAAAAACTAATTAAAAACTATTTATAGGTTGAGAGGGTTATTTTTCCTCTTTATATACTTTGGGTTGCATTAGTTTGTTTAATTTTCCGATAGAGCGAGGGCATTGTTATGTTATAGCGCAAAGTCAGATTTTTCGCGGATTATTAGTTGATGTTGTCAATGTGAATCGTTGTTTGTGTTGTAAGCAATTGCTGATACAAGCAAATATACGATTGAGGAACGTCTCATCGTTAGTGTGTGGGTTCATGAAAAAGATCAAACTGGTCTAACGTACGAAGAAATCTCAGAACACGTCTTTCTTCGTTTTAATACTGTGAAGCCAATCTCCGAAAAGTGGAAAAGAAGACTTTCTCAACAGGCTTTGTATTGGATGCAAAACGCAGCGGAAGACCTAAAAATATTGCGGTGATGGTGTTAGTAATCTTCGTCTGAATCATTGGAGCGTTTGCCGAAGAAATCAACAAGGAAACGATCGGCGGAAATACAGATCCCAAAAACTGGCCCAATTATGTTTATCTTTTCATATTTCCATTTCTTATTAGTGCAGTAATCAATAAATAATATTTTACGTCACGTATGAAAGTTTGTTATTGCTATGCAAGCTTACACAAACTTAGAAAATATCCGACCGCGACCTTTGGCCCACCCTGTACACATAATTTCCTTCAGAAAGTGCACTCATTTTTCAGTACCACCTCTAAACTTATTGTCAATCGTTCAAAACTTGGGGAATGTTGGAGGCTAAGTTCATAATAATATTTCCAAGCCCTTACACATGAGTAATGGAAACTGCAAAATTCATCACTATTAATACACCCACGAATTGTTGGTTTAGCTGTTCTAACCAACTGAGCATAGTAGGGATTTGAACCACGGATATTCTGTGTACAATGTGGCTGTTCAAACCAACTCGACATAGCCGGGATTTGAACCACGCATATTCGGCTTACGTTACACTGCTTTGACCCACTGAGCGTACCCGGGATTTGAACCCTAGACCCTCGGCTTGGACATGGAATATTGCTCAAGTAATATCATAAGAGGTCTAGATAAATCCTGGAGCGGAGCTACAGACCGTCGAATGATATTTATCTGTATTACGTCAATAATAAAATACGATTTTACATGCTATATCGCAAAGATTTGATCACAAAATGTAAAATTCTATAAAAATAACTTAAAATAATGTAGCAAATGGTCTATCCGACGGATGCCATTCCTGACACCAATGTGACAAAATGACAAATGGTCCAATCCAGTTTTTGAACAAAAAGCGGTTCTCCTCTACTGACGTTAACACAGTCTACAATCTTTGGTGATTGTACAACTCACAACTGTTTTCGTCTTGTAGCTTGACCCACTTCTTTCAGTCTTTCTCTCTCTCTCTCTCTCTCTCTCTCTCTTCCCTTTTACTGTCTCTTAAACACTACGACGGTACAATCACTCAACACTCGTTAAAGCTTCTTTAATTCGACGTATCTTTCACAGCTGTGACACACTGACCGACTGAAAAACTACCTACCCTAACGCGATGCGCAAGCTTCTATACCACGATGACGTAGCCAGATTTTTCTTGAACGTCTACAAACAACCCGGCCGCCGGACGATTCTTAAATGACTTGGGGAACTCTTTTTGTGACGTTCCGCGCTCATTGTTGTTATATGGTTGCTCGCGTGAGTGGTGTGGGGAAGCTTAGCCTTAAGCGCCTGGCATGTGGTGTGAAGTAGCTTGGCCACGAGCATCCTTTGCTGTGCACCGCGGCCACCGTCACAATATATTCCTTTCGATTAGTGCCGTTCCACTTATTCGCCACTGCCATCTGAGTGAAACGAAACCAAAGAGCATTTCGATCCGGTCTTGTTATAAGAGAAACCCGGTTTATAATGCGAAATAATTCTCAATTTATTGTTAACATTAACAAATGACCTTTCTTTGGGAAACATGCATTAATTATTAAAAGAACAATTGTTAACAGTCTGATGTGTTGCACTCACATGACTTTCTCTGCTCTTGTACTAACCATTCTTACAAACTCTTATTCCTATATCTTCTTCGTGTTAGTTGAGATAAACCGTTGCAGAAATTAGTTTTTGTTTATTTCGTTGTAGGTACAAGGGGAATATGGGAATACAGTAGGCTTTGAGCGATAGTCAAATCTTTTAAAGCTTTCAAATTCCGTTCTCTTTGCATGGTTAGCATATAAAAACTGAGTAACGATGTTCCATTTGACAAAAGTATAAATTCTTCAAAACCCACACAAATAACAAGGCAATGACATGGTTCACTCTACAAAAAATTTATTTCGACATAAATGGTGCATTTTAGAAAGATATACGTTTTTTGTACAGTAAGATTTGGGTATCTTTTACGGTTTATCAGTCATACAAAAGTCATCCAGAGTAAATACGACTACAGGGGTTATAGCCAGAAAGTTCAAGATATACATTTTATTTGTCATAAAATATCTCAAACATATGACATTTTAATCAAAATCGCTAAATCCATTTTCGAAAATTTCACATGTAAAGGGTAGTTTTGGGTGAAGCAATTTTCTTCAAAATCTTCCTATCGCATTCTTGAAAGACATTAAAAGTAAATACCAACTTTGGTTGTTAACCGACTTTTCGTTTTTGAGTTATGCTGTCCATAGGCTGACATACTGACACACACACACACATACATACATACACACACACACACACACACACACACACACACACACACACACGCACACACACGCACGCACGCATATACACACACATGGACCGTTTTCTAAAGATGCCTTTTTGGGTTCAGAGGGCCTCAAAACTTTTCCGGTAAAATATCGACATCGAATTTCTTGGTAGAATACAATACTTCCTCTACTTAATAGTAGAGAAAGTAAAAACAGTTGTGAAATTGAAATGTCGATTGTTAATAGATTGTAATGTGTAATTGCTTTTCAGCGATTTATGGGATCCACTTGGTGACTGAGTAAACAAAAGAATGACTAGGTAATAATTCGTATATGAATGAAATAGTCATTCTAATTTTAGTTTTCTAACTTTAGAGTGCGCAGGCTTGTGCGAAAAAATCATTAATCGCTGGGTGCTAAAATATTTGTATAAGCGTGGAATGCCAAACTTTGAATTAGTCATGCAGGCGTGGGGCCTGCACTATTTTTGTTTTCTTGTTTCGTTAATAACCCTGGCAGTTGTGAGCCCTAAACCCCACTACTTTTGAATCAGTGTTTTTACCTAGCTTAGCTCTATGCGCTATCTAGGGTCATTAACGTAGTACTTCAAATGCATGTTCTTTAACATTGAAGCACTCGCCGTAACATTCTCATTTCTTGTGTAGTCAGTCTGTGCTCGTAACTTCGCTTTGATGAACACGCTACTCGCATTACACGCTTACGTTTTCAACTGTGTCATTTTCGTATGGAGTGGATTTTGGAACATAATGTTAATGTTGTAGCAGGTCTCACTAAGAACCACCACCAAACTGTGTTTGGTCTGTTCACAATAACAGGGCTACCACTCTCTTTGATTAGACCAACCCCCCCCTCTCTACCCTCAACTGGCCTTTTATCTAAAAGCTACAGAGAACAATTACATATCTTGAAGTAGCTTTCCAGTTAATTCCAAGATTCCCATGCACGTTTTTATTACTCTGCAATTTTACTTCCTGCTGAAGGATTCATTCCTGAAACACAATGCCTGTTTTGGGATTATGGAGCGCTCACACCACTAACAAGAGAGTATAAGGAAGAGGAAACTTGTAACATGTACCGAAACACCTACACATAATAAATATTAGGGATACTAACAACAACGAAAATAAATTAAAAGAAATATAAGTAGTAGAGGAGAACAGAAATACATAGCAGAAAATTGTAAATAGGAAAATATTGTTGTTAGCTAATGCTGGATTTCTGACAATAAAGTCATTAATCCTCTTGCTCTCCAATATTTTTCACTGATGATACCGAAGAGAGCAATAGCAGTAATAGTAACCGTTTTTAGAGAGCACCATATTTTTATGTTTTGGTGGTCACATCGCTCTCTCACAACCCCCAGAATGTCTGGAGGACCACACCCTGTCGTTGGTTTACGGGTCTCACCGACCTGACCGGGAGAATTATCAAAACAAATTCACCGACCATATCCTCTGATTACCAATCAGAGGACGTATTACATGCCATGACAGGTCAGCATGTTAGGGGTTAAGGTTTTATAGAGAAATTAGAGAAATGGAGAGGTTGGAAAAATAAAGACTCCCTAGCCCTCAGGAACCCTAATAGCATCGGGGTCGGAAGAGAACAAGAGATGACCAAGGTAAGGTCAGATAGAAAAGTTACAGTGAGGAGCAAAACACCAGTAAGTGGAAGTAATGTTCTGCTCAGCTAGGGTACCTTGTGGTCGCCATTCACATATCCCCTAGATGGAGACCCCTGAGTGGTAATCTACAAAGGTGCAAATAAAAATTCAACAAGGAAATACGAACTGGTTTGAGAATTCAATGTCATTCTGGCAGGTTGTCACGGTAGCTTAATGGTTAGAGCACCCATGATTATTTATACAGATACATTAACATACACTGAATGCCAAATATCTTATCAATATTTTTTGTTTTGCTGTCATCATTACAGTTTATTTTATTGATTCTTTTTCCAAATATTTGCTCAAGGTTTGTATTTTAGAGTTAGAACTGAAAAATTCAATGCCACAGCCGGGATCTGAACCACAGAACCTTCGCTTACAAAGTGGGTGCTCCAACCATTAAGCTACTGTGACAACCTGCCAGAACGACACTGAATTCTTCAACCAGTTCGTATTTCTCCCGGTAAACCACAAAGGCAGTCTCACATCAGAGACAATTACCCCAATGGTGACCTACTATCCTAAGTACTTTATGTCTCAGGATTAAATAACTTTCACTTGTTAACCTTTAATGTTTAATGATGGTCAAATAAATAGTTTAAATATATATTTTCCCCATTTTATTGTCCTATTTAACATTTGAATGGTAACGTGAAAATATGGCACTGACAGTAACATCCGTCTGAGAGACTAAGATGACAAAAGGTATGTATTTTATAACCACTTTAGCGAATGTAACAATTTAAAAGCTTGATGAATTAATAATACTAATATATTCATTCCGTTTACATCACAAGTTGCAAAAATCATGCAAACATTTACAAAATCAAATAGTAGTACATGTTACCTTTACAACAATATCCGCCTGTGAGAGTGTGTGAGTTATGTGTTGTTGTTGTTGTAGTGTTTAACGCCCGCTTTTACTACTACGGCACCGCAGGCGGTGACACTGATGATACATGAAGATGGAGCACCGGTGGAATGAGATGGCGGGGGAAACCGGAGTACCCGGAGAAAACCCGCCCTGACGCCGCTTCGTCCACCACGAATACCACATGCGGGTCCCTGGGATCGAACCCGGGCCGCCTAGGTGGTAGACGAGCGCGCTAACCGCTCGGCCACGGCGCCGCCGATTTATGTGTGTATACCTATTATATTATTGCGAATCTACGACAGTGACGTGCACACAGTTCAAAGTTCAACTCTCAACTGAAGCACAGTTGGAACATATTGAACATGTGCCCACTATGCGTTGAAAATGTTGATATTTGTCTAAGAGACGGATGTTACCATTTAAGGGTTAAGTTACCATTAAGGCATGGAATCCGAATTACAGGGGTCCAACTTTGGAACACTTTTATGCAACGCCCCAATTCCTCCACCTTTTGTTCAACACAAAATACTTGTTATTTGATTTTATGAAATGATGTTTGATGAAGTTAAGGGACACTGGGAGTGAAATTTGAAAGTTCCACAGTTCTTGATAGATTTTTTTTTAAATTTTTACTGTGTTTGTATTTAGATAATAATAGGAGGTACACCAAATTTCAATAAAATTGGATAGTTCGTTTAGGATATATAAATTAATTTATGAATTTAATAGGCACATTTTCAAAATAGAGCTCGCGTCTATTGACTTTTCAAAATTCATTTATATTGGCAGAACTGATACTCTAAGACATGGGTAACAATTGTATGAAGAGGTATTTCAAATACGTTTGCTCATTATGCTGTACATATTTTTTTAATGACAAAGAAAATTTAATCTTAAAACTTATTCATTTTTTTCATACAAAAAAAAACGTTTTTGGAATTCATGTTAATGATAACATCAATATTGAATCATAGTTTTGTTTAGCTGCTATTTATGAATACTTTTGGAAATTTTCATTGAATTTGAAGCAAAACTCAGGCGCGACCTTCTTTTGGAATATGCAGAAATGTAGTTTTGAGAAAAACAGACTTTTATATAGGAGCTCTCTGTGTAAGTTAAGGGAAGAGCGCAGGGCCGTAATGACCACATGGAGTGGGGGATATGAAAAATGTTAGCTGATCCAAATGCACAGGTGTTCCAGGAACATGTTAAGGTAAAAAAGCAATTTTCGACTTTTTGACAATTTTGACCAAAATTTCACTCCCAGTGTGCCTTAAAACTTCAACAACATATCAATTAATATTTTGGAGTTAAAAAACAATTTCAGTTGTAACATTTATCAAGTTATGGTGTAAGCAAGTTGTGGGTCTGCATTTAACGAAGTTCCTCTATTAGTGTAATTTTATGTTAACTAATTATAATTACAAATTATTAGCAAAATTTCTTCACATTATGCTTTTATTTTGCTCCTCAAGATAATCAAAATGTGTTCACCTTCATCATCTAGCTCAACTTATCTGTCCGATCTTCAGTTAAGCGTGTTTTGAAAAGAGTGATGCTGCACTAGAAAACATTTGTGTCTGCAAATTTATGAAATGTTTGTTTGCACCTCACCATGATAAATGTGCTCAAACAAATGCCCTTGGGTACTGTGAAAGTCAGGGATATATCGACAAGATGGAAATTTGCACATAATTATCCTGAGTATACACGTGCAAAATTCTGAAGAAATAGTGAAACTGGATAATAGCCTATATTCAAGTATTTCTAGGTCTACCACTTCCTCTTCTTCCAGGTGGTCACCATTCCCAAACTTATCTGGGTGTTCTGGAACTTTATTAATGTGTCCATAAAGGTTTAGTTGTCTATATCTTACGTCCTAGCAAGGAATCTCAATTTGTTGTGTCTAAAGAAATATTATATTTAGTTATATTTCTCTAACTAGATCTTTATCTCATACTTTTGTCCCACGTTAGCCATACAAGCACCAGAGTACATTGCTAAAGGGGTAAAACCATTCTGTGTGGCGAGTTGTTGATTACTGTCCTAAATGTTGAACAAGTGATTTGTAACCAGCCCTTCAATAATAATATTTATATGTATGGCGTATACTCCCTGTATTAATGTACTTCGCGCTATACACACCATTCGAGCAAAAAATGTATCACTGTTTCGAGAGTATGAAAATATTGTTTTAATAAAATAATGTATTGTTTAGACCATTTCAAAGAAAACGCTATGTTTCCCTAAATACTTCCTTAAAATGTGACTCAGAAAACTGATGCTACGCACTTATATTTTGAATTAAATAATTTTTATAGGAGAAATGGGAATTTGCATTATTAATACAAAATTCTTTTTAACTTAGGTTCCAAAGGAATTTTTACTTACGTGTTTACAGTGAAATTAACTCTCTTTATTGATTTGAAAAAGGAGTTTACTCACCTTAATTCTAAACTTTACTAGTCAAAATTTAATACCTGGAAACTGTCTAATGATTGAAAAGAATTTTTGTAACGTTAAACGTGTTCAATTGATTTTCTTTCAACGCAATTCCTCACACATGCTTCCCTTTTACTCCACACAAAGCGGTAAAAGTAACCCTCTGGAAAAAAGAAAGTCATCTGGACCTCATGTGTGCATATACCGGGTGGAAGGGAAAACATTTCATTAATTTAAACCAGTGGCAGATCTCGCTATTTCCAACACTTTTTTAATATGACGTTTTTGTGTCTGACCATTTCCTACGGAAATATTTTAGTTTTGTCGAAAACAAGCTGGCAACACTGCAGATGTCTTGAAAACAACAGTGCGTCTTGAAAACAAACTCGTATGCTGCCTTCCGTGTTTGCTGTGTGAGTGTAGGCCAATCACAACCGTTAGGTCCCAAAACATTACATGAAAGCGAAAGCGCCCTACCTGTTTACATTCACAAACTAGGTCAATTCCCTGACCAACCTCAACGCAATGTTATCGACTTACTCCGCGTCTGAAAGAGCAGCTCGAAATATTCCTTCGCGTCTTTTAAGTGATGAATTATTTCGAAACCCTGTGTGATGTCGCATAATTACTACCGAAGTTATGTCAGAAATAAGTTACTCTACGCATCTTACAAGTAACAAACTGTTACCTTCGTACATTCTTGTGGAATTACGCATCAAATTTGGATCAAGAACTATTTATTTTTTTCGAAATCGGTTGATCAAGGAACAAAATGTCATTCGACTTTTTTGTTTGGAATGCTTCTATGAAGCACATATTAGAAGGAATGTAAATACTTCTCTTCCAGCCTGCATACTGAAGCTGGAACCCACGCTCGTCAATTGGAACCCGCGCACGTAATAATTTATGTAGCATTGAAAACAGCTTTACCGTTCGACTGGTCATTCACAGGTAGAGCAAGCGTGCAAGGATGACCTCCGGCAGGTAACGGTGCAACAGGAAGGGCAACTACCCCTGAAAGAAAGGGAACAAGAGGGCTGAAAACCCAAGACCGCAACGCTGAGGCATACGTGCTTAATTGCAAGGTGAATTTGGCCAAGCGGAAGGACCGTAGCCAAGTATGAAGCTTTCGAGAGACGGAGAGACACTTGCTTGGTCTTCATGGTGGGACATGTGTCTGAAGTTTCGAGATAGTGTGCGGGGCGCGAATAACCTACGTACTCGTTGCGCAAACAACGCTAATCAAGCATATTTCAGGTCTTGTGTGTCGGAAGGGCGGATAGGTGAATGTGACACAATTATTAAAAAGAAAGAAGGCAACATGACTTCAATGCATTACCTGGACATTCCTCAGCTGGGGAATTCTGAGCTGAAGATCTCGTGCCTACCAAAACCCACACCTTTGAACGCAGTTGTAACCATAACATCGAGAGTTCCACATCTAGAGTTCGACATCGAGGGTTTGACATCAAGGGTTCGAGATCAAGGATTCGACATCGAAGGTTCAATACCGAAGTTTCGACATGGTGGGTTCGATATCGAGGGTTCGACATCGAGGGTTCGAGATCGAAGTTTCGAATTCGAAAATTCGACATCGAGGATTAGACATCGAGAGTTCGACATCAAAGTTTCGACATCGGGGTTCCACATAGACGGTTCTACACTGAGGGTTCCACATCAAGGGTTCGACATCGATGTGTCGACATTGGAAGTTTCAACATCGAAGTTACGACATCGAAATTCCGACCTCGTGTGTTCGACATGAGGTTCCACATCGAAGTTTCGACATAGGAATTTCGACTGCACAATTTCGACATGGAAAAATCGACATCGAAGTTTCGAACTCATTTTTCGACATAGAAGTTTCGAAATGAGAGTTCGTCATCGAGGGTTCGAGATCGCGTTCGGGATCGACGGTTCTAGATCGAAGTTTCAACATTGAAGTTCCGTCATAGAACTATTATGGACATCGAAGTTTCGACAAAGGAAAATCGACATCGTGGTTCCACATCAAGGGTTCGACATCCAGAGTTCGACATCCAGAGTTCGACATTGAGAGTTTGACATTGGAGTTTCAACATCGAGGGCTCTACATCGGTCTCGACATCGAGGGCTCGAAATCGAAATTTAGACTTCCGGTGTATGACTTCGAGGGTTCAAGATCGAGGATTCGACATCGAAGTTTTCACATTGAAGTTTGGGCATCTAAGTTTTGAAATGAGGGTTCGTCATCAAGGGTTCGAGATCCAGGGTTCGAGATCGCGAGTTCGGGATCAAGGGTTCAAGATCGAGGATTCGACATCGAACTATCGACATCGAAGCTTCGATATCGAAATTTCCACATCGTGTTTCGACTTCGTGAGTACAGCATCGGGAGTTCGACATGGAATTTCGACTTCGAAAATTTGACATCGACGTTAAGACATCGGGTACCCTACATGAGATTTCCGCATCGAAGTTTCGATATCGAAATATCGAACTCGTGTGTTCGACAATTGGGTACCTCATCGAAGTGTCGACAGCGAATTTTCGACATCGAGGATTGACATCGAAATTTGGACATCGAGGTTTCGCACTCAAGCGGCCGACCTCGAGAACTCGACATCGAAGTTTCGATATCGAAGTTACGACATGGAAGTTACGCTATAGAACTTACGACCTCGAGTGCTCCACATCGAGGGTTCGAGATCGAAGTATCGACATAGAAATTTAGACATCGAAATTCCGACATCGAGTATTAGACATCGTGTGTCCGGCATGAGCCTTCGACATAGATGTTTCGATATCGAAATATCGACATAGAAATTTCCACCTCGTATGTTCGATATGAGGTTGCCTCATCGAAGTGCCGAATTCGAAATTTCGACATCGAGGTTTGACATCGAAATTTCGACATCCAGTTTTGACGTCGAAATTTGGACGCTATAGAGCTTACAACCTCGAGTGGTCCACATCGAGGGACGACATAGAAGTTTGAACATCGAAATTTCGACATCGGCGTTTAGACATCATGTGACCGATATGAGTATTCCAGATCGAAGTTTTGATATCGAAGTTTCGATATCGAAATTTTTACCTCGTGTGTTCGATATGAGGTTGCCTAATCGAAATGTCGAAATCGAAATTTCCACACCGAGGTTTCACATCGAAATTTTGATATCGAGGATTGACTTCAAAATTTGTACATCGTGGGTTCGGCACCGAGGGTTCGTCATCGAGATCTCGACATCGAAGTTACGCTATAGAACTTACGACCTCGAGTGCTCATCGACGTTTGGACTTCGTGTGGTAGAGATGAGAATTCCACATCGGAGTTTCGATATCGGAGTTTCGATATCGGAGTTTCGATATCGGAGTTTCGATATCGAAGTTTCGAGATCGGAATTTCAACCTCCAGTTTTCGATATGGGTGTGCCTCATGGAAGTGTCGAAATCGAAGTTCGAAAGCGAATTTTCGACATCGAGGATTGACATCGAAATTTGGACATCGAGGTTTCGCACTCAAGCGGCCGACCTCGAGAACTCGACATCGAAGTTTCGATATCGAAGTTACGACATGCAAGTTACGCTATAGAACTTACGACCTCGAGTGCTCCACATGGGGATTCGATATCGAAGTTTCGACATCGAAATTTACACATCCAAATTTCGACTTCGGCATTTAGACATCGTGTGTCCGGCATGAGCGTTCAACATCGAAATTTATATATCGAAATTTCGATACGGTAAATTTGACATCGAAATTTCAAACTCGTGTGTTCGACATGAGGGTACCTCTAATAACGGTCGAAATCGAAATTTCGACATCGACGTTTGACATCTAAATTTCGACATGGAGGTTTGTTATCGAAATTTGAACATCGAGGGATCGACATCGAGAATACGACATCGAGAGCTCGACATCGAAGTTACATGGAACTTACGCTATAGAACTTACGACCTTGAGTGCTCCACATCGAGGATTCGAATGAAGTTTCCACATCGAAATTTACACATCGAAATTTCAACTTCAACACTTAGACACCGTGTGACCGGCATGAGTGTAAAACATCGAAGTTTCGATATGCAAGTTTCGATATTGTAATTTCGGCATCGAAATTTCAAACTCGTGTGTTCGACATGAGGGTACATCATCGAAGAGTCGAAATCGAAATTTCGACATCGAAGTCTGAAATCGAAACCTTGACATCGAGGTTTGATATCGAAATTTGGACATCGAGGGTTCGACATCAAGGGTTCGACATCGAAGTTACGCGATAGAACTTACGGCCTCGAGTGCTCCACATCGAGCGTTCGACATTGAATTTTGGACATCGACCTTTAGACATGGTGTACGCGACAAGTGAATTCCACATCGAAGTTTCGATATCGTAATTTCGACATCGAAATTTCAACCTCGTGTGTTCGACATGAGGGTACTTCATCGAAGTGTCGAAATCGAATTTTCGACATCGAGGTTTGACATCTAAATTTCGACATCGAGGTTTGACATCGAACATTGTAAATCGAGGGTTCGGCATCGAGAGCTCGACATCGAAGTTACGCTATAGAACTTAGGACCTCGATTCCTCCACATCGAGCGTTCGAAATCGAAGTTTCGACTTAGAAGTTTTGGCATCGAAATTTTGACATCGACGTTTAGACATCGTGTGACCGACATGAGAATTCCATATCGAAATATCGGTATCGAGGTTTCGAACTCGAAATTTCGACATCAAAATTTCAGTCTCGTGTTTTACATGAGTGTACCTCATCAAAGTTTCGAAATCGTAATATCGACATCGAAGTTTGACATCTAAATTTCGATATCGTTGTTTGACATCGAAATTTGGACATTGAGGACTCGACATCGAGGATTCGACATCGAGAGCCCGACATCGAAGTTTCGACATCGCAGTTACGACATGGAAGTTACGCTATAGAAGTTACGACCTCGTGTGCTCCAGACAGAGGGTTCGACATCGGAATTTAGACATCGACGTCGACATTGAGACATCGTGTGTCCATTAGCGTTTGACATCGATATCGAAATTTCGAAAGTGACGTATACACATTGTGTTACCGACATAAAATTCCACATTGAAGTTTCGGTATCGGAGTTTCGATATAGTAATTTCGACATCGCAATTTCAACCTCGTATGTTCGACATGAGGTTACCTCATCGACGTGTCAGAAAACGATATTTCGACATCGTAGTTTGACATCAATATTTCGACATAGAGGTTCGACATCAAAATTTGGACATCGAGGGATCGACATCGAGGGTTCGACATCGAGAGACAACATCGAAGTTACGACATGGAAGTTAGCTATAGAACTTACGACCTCGTGTGCTCCAGATAGAGGGTTCGAATTCGCACTCTTAACATCGAAATTTCAACATCGACGTTTAGACACCGTGTGCCCTACATGAGAATTCCAATTCGGAGTTTCGATATCGTTACTTCGACATCGATATTTCATACTCGTGTGTTCGACATGGGTGTACCCCATCGAAGTGTTGAGATCATAATTTCGACATCGATGGCTGACATCGAAATTTCCACATCGAGGTTTCAGTTCGAAATTTGCCTATCCAGGGTACGAGATCGAGCATTCGACATCGTATTTCGATAACGAAATTTCGTCATCGTAATTTCGATATCGAAATTTCGACAGTGACAAATACATCGTGATGCCATTGGAATTTCACATTGAAGTTTCGATATCGTATTTTCGATATGGTAAATTCGACATCGAAATTTCACCTTCATGTTTTCGCGTGATGGTACCTTATCGAGGTGTCGAAATCGAAATTTCTACATCGAAGTCTAACATCAAAATTTCGACATCGAGGTTTGACATCGAAATTTGTACATCGAGGGATCGCAATCGAGGGTTCGACATCAACTTTCGATATCGAAATTTCGACATAGTAATTTCGATATTGTAATTTCGATATCGAAATTTCGATAGTGACGAATACACATCCTGATGCGGAATTAGAACTCCACATTGAAGTTTCGATATCGAATTTTTGATATCGTAATTTCGACAACGAAATTTCAACATCATGTGTTCGACATGAGGGTACCTTATCGAGGTGTCGAAATCGAAATTTCTACATCGAATCTCTCATCAAAATTTCAACATCGTGGTTTGACATCGAAATTTGTACATCGAGGGATCCACATCGAGGGTTCAACATCGAAATTCCGACATTCCAATAACGATATCGAAATTTCGTCATCGGTATTTCGATATCGAAATTTCGTCATGGTTATTTCGATATCGAAATTTCGACAGTGACGTAAACACATCGTGAGGCTGGCATTAGAATTCCACATGAAGTTATGATATCGTTTTTCGATATCGTAATTTCGACATCGAAATTTCAACATCATGTGTTCGCGTGATGGTACATCATCGAGTTGTCGTAATCGAAATTTCGACACCGAAGTCTGACATCAAAATTTCGACATCGAGTTTTGACATCGAAATTTGTACATCGAGGGATCGACATCGAGGTTTCGACATCAAAATTTCGATATTGCAATTTCGATATCGAAATTTCGACGGTGACGGATACACATGGTGCCGAAATCAGAACTCCACATTGAAGTTTCGATATCGAATTTTCGATATCGTAGTTTCGATATCGAAGGTTCGACAGTCAAGTGTACACATCGTGTAGCCGCCTTTAGAATTGCACATTGAAGTTTCGATATCGTAATTTCTAATCCGAAATTTCAACATCATGTGTTCCACTAGATGGTACCCCATCGAGGTGTCGAAATCGAAATTTCTACATCGAATCTGACATCAAAATTTCGACATCGAGGTTTGACATCGAAATTTGTACATCGAGGGATCCACATGGATGGTTCGACATCGAAATTTCGACAGTGACGTAAACACATCGTGTTCCCGGCATTAGAATTCCACATTGAAATTTTGATTGAATTTTCGATATCGTAATTTCCACATAGAAATTTCAACATCATGTGTTCGCGTGATGGTCCCTCATCAAGGTGTCGATATCGAAATTTCACAACGAAGTCTGACATCAAAATTTCGACATCGAAATTTGTACATCGAGGGATCGCAATCGAGGGTTTACATCAACTTTCGATATCGAAATTTCGACATAGTAATTACGATATCGAAATTTCGATATTGTAATTGCGATAGTGACAAATACACATCCTGATGCCGAATTAGAACTCCACATTGAAGTTTCGATATCGAATTTAGATATCGTAATTTCGACATCGAAATTTCAACATCATGTGTTCGACATGAGGGTATCTCATCGAGGTGTCGAATTCGAAATTTCTACATCGAATCTGACATCAAAATTTCATTATCGAGGTTTGACATCGAAATTTGTACATTGAGGGATCCACATCGAGGGTTCAACATCGAATTTCCGACATTGTAATTTCGATATCGTACTTTCATCATCGTAATTTCGATATCGAAATTTCTACAGTGACGTAAACACATCGTGATGCCGACATTAGAATTCCACATGAAGTTTTGATATCGAATTTTCGATATCGTAGTTTCGACATCGAAATTTCAACATCATGTGTTCGCGTGATGGTACCTCATCGGGTTGTCGTAATCGAAATTTCGACATCGCAGTCTGACATCAAATTTCGACATCGAGTTTTGACATCGAAATTTATACATCGAGGATCGACATTGTGGGTTCGACATCGAGGTTTCGACATCAAAATTTCGATATTGTAATTTCGATATCGTAATTTCGAAGGACGAATACAAATCCTGATGCCGAAATTAGAACTCCACAGTGCAGTTTCGATATCGAATTTTCGATATCGTAATTTCGACAGTGAAGAGTACACATCGTGATGACTTTAGAATTGTACATTGAAGTTTCGATATCGAATTTACGATATGGGAATTTCTAATTCGAAATTTCAACATCATGTGTTCCACTAGAGGGTACCCCATCGAGGTGTCAAAATCGAAATTTCTACATCGAATCTGACATCAAAATTTGAACATCGAGGTTTGACATCGAAATTTGTACATCGAGGGATCCACATCGAGGGTTCAACATCGAAATTCCTACATTGTAATTTCGATATCGTACTTTCATCATCGTAATTTCGATATCGAAATTTCTACAGTGATGTAAACAGATCGTGATGCCGGCATTATAAATCCACATTGATGTTTTGATATCAAATTTTCGATTTCGTAATTTCGACATCGAAATTTCAACATCATGTGTTCGCGTGATGGTACCTCATCGAGGTGTCGTAATCGAAACTTCGACATCGAAGTCTAGCATCAAAATTTCGACATCGAGGTTTGACATCAAAATTAGTACATCGAGGGATCGCAATCGAGGGTTCGACATCAACTTTCGATATCGAAATTTCGACAGAGTAATTACAATATTGTAATTTCGATATCGAAATTTCGATAGTGACGAATACACATCCTTATGCGGAATTAGAGCTCCACATTGAAGTTTTGATATCGTAATTTCGACATCGAAATGTCATCGTCATGTGTTAGACATGAGGGTACCTCATCCAGGCGTCGAAATCGAAATTTCTACATCGAATCTGACATCAAAATTTCAACATCGAGGTTTACATCGACATTTGTACATCGAGGGATCGACATCGAGGGAACAACATCAAAATTCCGACATTGTAATTTCGATATCGAAATTTCGTCATCATGTGTTCGCGTGATGGTACCTCATCAAGGTCTCGAAATCGAAATTTCGACATCGAAGTCCGAGATCAAAATTTCGACATCGAGGTTTGACATCGAAATTTGTACATCGAGGGATCGCAATCGAGGGTTCGACATCAACTTTCGATATTGTAATTTCGATACTGACGAATACACATCCTGATGCCGAATTAGAACTCCACATTCAAGTTTCAATATCGAATTTCGATACCGTAATTTCGACATCGAAATTTCAATATCATGTGTTCGATATGAGGGTACCTAATCCAGGTGTCGAAATCGAAATTTCTACATCGAATCTGACATCAAAATTTCAACATCGAGGTTTGACATCGAAATTTGTATGACGAGTGTCGTACTTTCGTCATCGTAATTTCGATATCGAAATTTCGACAGTGACGTAAACACATCGTGATGCCGGCATTACAATTCCACATGAAGTTTTGATATCGAATTTTCGATATCGTAATTTCGACATAGATATTTCAACATCATGTGCTCGCGTGATGGTACCTCATCGAGTTGTCGTAATCGAAATTTCGACATCGAAGTCTTACATCAAAATTTCGACATCGAGTGTTGCATCGAAATTTGTACATCGAGGGATTGACATCGAGGGTTCGACATCGAGGTTTCGACATCAAAATTTCGATATTGGAATTTCGATATCAAAATTTCGACAGTGACGAATACAAATCCTGATGCCGAAATTAGAACTTCACATTGAAGTTTCGATATCGAATTTTCGATGTCGTAATTTCGACAGTGATGAGTACACATCGTGATGCCGACTTCAGAATTGCACATTGAAGTATCGATATCGAATTTTCGATATCGTAATTTCTAATTCGTAACTTCAATATCATGTGTTCCACTAGAGAGTACCCCATCGAGGTGTCGTAATCGAAATTTCGACATCGAAGTCTGACATCAAAATTACGACATCGACTTTTGACATCGAAATTTGTACATCGAGCGATCGACATCGTGGCTCGACATCGAGGTTTCGATCTCCAAATTTCGATGTTGTAATTTCGATATCGAAATTTCGTCAGTGACGAATACAGATCCTGATGCCGAAATTAGAACCCCACATTGAAGTTTCGATATCGAATTTTCGATATCGTAATTTCGATATCGAAATTTCTACCGTGAAGTGTACACATCGTGATGCCGACTTTATGATTGCACATTGAAGTTTCGATATCAAATTTATATATCGTGATATCTAATCCGAAATTTAAACATGTGTTCCACCAGAAGGTACCCTATCGAGGTGTCGTAATCGAAATTTCTACATCGAATCTGACATCAAAATTTCGACATCGAGGTTTGACCACGAAATTTGTACATCGTGACATCCACATCGAGGGTTCGACATCGAAATTCCGACATTGTGATTTCGATATCGAAATTTCGTCATAGTAATTTCGATATCGAAATTTGGACAGTGACGTAAACACATCGTGATACCGGCATTAGAAATCCACATTGAAGTTTTGATACCGCATTTTGGATATCGTAATTTCTAATCCGAAATTTCAACATCATGTGTTCCACTAGAGGGTACCCCATCGAGGTGTCGAAATCGAAATTTCTACATCGAAGTCTAACATCAAAATTTCGACATCGAGGTTGACATCAAAATTTGTACATCGAGGGATCGCAATCGAGGGTTCGACATCAACTTTCGATATCGAAAATTCGACATAGTAATTTCGATATCGAAATTTCGATAGTGACGAATACAATTCCTGATGGGTAATTAGAACTCCAAATTGAAGTTTCGATATCGAATTTTCGATATCGTAATTTCGACACGAAATTTCAACATCATGTGTTTGACATGAGGGTACCTCATCGAGGTGTCGAAATCGAAATTTCTACATGGAATGTGACATCAAAATTTCAACATCGAGGTTTGACATCGAAATTTGTACATAGAGGGATCCACATCGAGGGTTCAACATCGAAATTTCGACCGTGAAGTGTACTCATCGTGATGCCGACTTTATGATTGCACATTGAAGATTCGATATCGGATTTATGACATCGTAATTTCTAATCCGAAATTTCAACATCATGTGTTCGCGTGATGGTACCTCATCGAGGTGTCGTAATCGAAATTTCGACATCGAAGTCTGTCATCAAAATTTCGACATCGAGTTTTGACATCGAAATGTACATCGAGCGATCGACATCTAGAGTTCGACATCAAGGTTTCGACATCAAAATTTCGATATTGGAATTTCGATATCAAAATTTCGACAGTGACGAACACACATCCTGATGGGGAATTAGAGCTCCACATTGAAGTTTCGATATCGAATTTTCGATATAGTAATTTCGACATAGAAATTTCAACATCATGTGTTCGACATGAGGGTACCTCATCCAGGTGTCGAAATCGAAATTTCTACATCGAATCTGACATCAAAATTTCAACATCGAGGTTTGACATCGACATTTGTACATCGAGGGATCCACATTGAGGGAACAACATCGAAATTCCGACATTGTAATTTCGATATCGAATTTCGTCATCGTAATTTCGATTACGAAATTTCGACAGTGACGTACACACATCGTGATGACGGCATTTGAATTCCCATTAAGCTTTGATATCGAATTTTCGATATCGTAATTTCGACATCGAAATTTCAACATCATGTTTTCGCGTGATGGTTCCTCATCGAGGTGTCGTAATCGAAATTTCGACATCGAAGTCTGACATCAAAATTTCGACATCGACTTTTGACATCGAAATTTGTACATCGAGCGATCGACATCGTGGCTCGACATCGAGGTTTCGATCTCCAAATTTCGATATTGTAATTTCGATATCGAAATTTCGTCAGTGACGAATACAGATGCTGATGCCGAAATTAGAACTCCACATTGAAGTTTCGATATCGAATTTTCGATATCGTAATTTCGATATCGAAATTTCTACCGTGAAGTGTACACTACGTGATGCCGACCTTATGATTGCACATTGAAGTTTCGATATCAAATTTTCAATATCGTGATATCTAATCCGAAATTGCAACATCATGTGTTCCACTAGAGGGTACCCCATCGAGGTGTCGAAATCGAAATTTCTACATCGAAGTCTAACATCAAAATTTCGACATCGAGGTTGACATCGAAATTTGTACATCGAGGGATCGCAATCGAGGGCTCGACTTCAACTTTCGATATCGACATTTCGACATAGTAATTTCGATATTATAATTTCGATATCGAAATTTCGATAGTGACGAATACACATCCTGATGCGGAATTAGAACTCCACATTGAAGTTTCTATATCGAATTTTCGATATCGTAATTTCGAAATCGAAATTTCAACATCATGTGTTCGACATGAGGGTACCTCATGGAGGTGTCGAAATCGAAATTTCTACATCGAATCTGACATCAAAATTTAAACATCGAGGTTTGCCATCGAAATTTGAACATCGAGGGATCCACATGAGGGTTCAACGTCGAAATTCCGACATTGTAATTTCGATATCGAAATTTTGTCATCGTTATTTCGATATCGAAATTTCGTCATCGTAATTTCGATCACGAAATTTCGACAGTGACGTAAACACATCGTGATGCCGGCATTAGAACTCCACATTGAAGTTTTGATATCGAATTTTCGATATCGTAATTTCGACATCGAAATTTCAACATCATGTGTTCGCGTGATGGTACCTCATCAAGGTGTCGAAATCGAAATTTCGACATGGAAGTCTGAGATCAAAATTTCGACATCGAGGTTTGACATCGAAATTTGTACATCGAGGGATCACAATCGAGGGTTCGACATCAACTTTCGATATTGTAATTTCGATACTGACGAATACACATCCTGATGCCGAATTAGAACTCCACATTCAAGTTTCAATATCGAATTTCGATACCGTAATTTCGACATCGAAATTTCAATATCATGTGTTCGACATGAGGGTACCTCATCGAGGTGTCGAAATCGAAATTTCTACATCGAATCTGACTTCAAAATTTCAACATCGAGGTTTGACATCGAAATTTGTACATCGAGTGATCCACATCGAGGGTTCAACACCGAAATATCGACATTGTAATTTCGATATCGTACTTTCGTCATCGTGATTTCGATATCGAAATTTCGACAGTGACGTAAACACATCGTGATGCCGGCATTACAATTCCACATCAAGTTTTGATATCGAATTTTCGATATCGTAATTTCGACATCGATATTTCAACATCATGGGTTCGACATGAGGGTACCTCATCAGGGTGTCGGAAATGGAAATTTCGAAATCGAATCCTATATCAAAATTTCGACATCGAGGTTTGACATCGAAATATGTACATCGAAGAATCGACATCGAGGGTTCGACATCGACGTTTCGACATCGGAATTTGCATATCGAAATTTCAAGAGTTACGTATACACATCGTGATGCCGACATTAGAATTCCACATTGAAGTGTCGATATCTTAATTTCGACATCGAAATTTCAGCATCATGTATTCGACATGAGGGTACCTCATGGAGGTGTCGAAATCGAAATTTCGACATCGAGGTTTGACTTTGAAAATTGTACATCGAGGGATCGACCTCGATGGCCCGACATAGAAGTTTCGACATCGAAGTTACGACATGGAAGTTACGCTATAGAACTTACGATTTAGTGCTTCAGACCGAGGGTTCGACATCGAGATTTCGACATCGAAATTTCGACATCGAAATTCGACATCGTAATTTCGATATTGAAATTTTGACAGTGACGTATACACATCGTGATACCGACATTAGAATTCGACATTGAAGTTTATATATCGAATTTCAACATCGAAATTTCGACCTGGAATATTCCACCTCGTGTGTATGACATGAGGGTTCCAAATCGAAGTTTCGACATCGAAATTTCGCACTCGTGTGTTCGACATGAGTGTTCCACTTGGAAGTTACGTCATCGAAATTTCGACACCGAATTTTGACTCGAAATTTCGACTTCGAGGATTCGACATCGAAATTTCGATCTCGCGGGTTCGACATCTAGGGTTCCACTTTGAACGTTCGACATCGAGTATTGGACATGTAGGGTACGACATCGGCCGTTCGACATCAAGCGTTCGACATCGAGAGTTCTACATCGAGGTTTCGATATCGCAGTTTCGATATCGGTTTTTCGACTTCGGGATGGCGACATCGGAGTTTCGACGACAGAGTTTCGACATCGGAGTTTCAGCATCGGAGTTTCGCCATCGAAGTTTGAACATCGAAGCTTCGACATCGAGGCTTGACAAATTACGACATCGAGGTTACGCCATAGAAGTTACGACATCGAGGATTCCACATCGAGGGTTCCACATCGAAGTTTCGACATCGAAATTTCGGCAACGTAATTTCGAAATCTAAGTTTGACATAGAAATTTTGACATGAAGTTTCGACATCGAAATCTCCTCCTCGTGTGTATGACATGAGGGTTCCAAATCGAAATTTCGCACTCGTGTGTTCGACATGAGTGTTCCACTTGGAAGTTACGTCATCGAAATTTCGACTTCGAATTTTGACTCGAAATTTCGACTTCGAGGATTCGACATCGAAATTTCGATCTCGCGGGTTCGACATCTAGGGTTCCACTTTGAACGTTCGACATCGAGTATTGGACATCTAGGGTACGACATCGGCCGTTCGACATCAAGCGTTCGACGTCGAGAGTTCTACATCGAGGTTTCGATATCGCAGTTTCGATATCGGTTTTTCAACATCGGAGTTTCGCCATCGAAGTTTGAACATCGAAGCTTCGACATCGAGGCTTGACAAGTTACGACATCGAAGTTACGCCATAGAAGTTACGACATCGAGGATTCCACATCGAGGGTTCCACATCGAAGTTTCGACATCGAAATTTCGGCAACGTAATTTCGAAATCTAAGTTTGACATAGAAATTTTGACATGAAGTTTCGACATCGAAATCTCCTCCTCGTGTGTATGACATGAGGGTTCCAAATCGAAGTTTCGACATCGTAGTTTCGACTTCGAAATTTCGACCTCGTTTGTTTCACATGAGGATTCCACTTTGAGCGTTCGGCATTGAGAGTTCGACATCTTACACCAGAAACCGCAGTATCTAAATATAGCGCACCAATACGTGCCTACATTGATACATTCAGACAAGCATACATGACAGATCGTAAAGTTCTTCTCTGCCGTTAAGGTAGCCTTGCGTTCCTAGCTGTACATTGCCTTACTTCAACTGCCAACACAAGGAAGCTGCTCCTGTACCTTGCATTCTCAGTTGGAGACAGTGAATCGTATAGCCGCTATCTAAGAATCAAACACTGCGTCACTAATGTGGTAAATAGCCTACTATGCTCTTGGTAAACAAATTGTTAAATCAACAGTAGGTCCTGCAGGGCAATTCTTGCTGAAAGAGGAGGATAAACAGTTCAGTTGTAGAAGCAAGTATCCAGCACCTTCCTTGAGGCTGCAGGTTCCTGGGAACTCGCTGGATAATATTGGCGTGGGTTTTGGTGTAATTCTGGAATCTGGGGCTCCGTCTTTACTAGCACCCAAACTGTCTGGGTGGCACCAGCGGTAAATGTATCTCGCATTCGGGAGGTCGTGGGTTCGATGTGACACCTTACCACGGAACCATCTCGCTTGATTAAGTACGTTAAATGCATGGTGCGTCTTCGGAAGATATAAGATCTACATACCAAGCTCAGTGTTTATACGAATTTTAGTTTCTGAATTATGTAGTTCACAGATCCAACTACCTCTTCCTCACACATGCAACTTTTACTAAGATACTTTGCTGATTTTGGGGGTCTCAAAACATGGATACCTTGTGACATCTCTCTTTGGATGGAATGAAACGCCTTTTCTACCTATCAGGCACACGATAGAAAAAGCAGTAAAGCTTGTTAGTTACTTTATACAGCAACTATGAAAATGAACAACTTGTGGAGAAGATTGAAGAATAACCTAGCTTTAGATTTCTCATTTACTCAAATGTTGCTTGGGATCACAGACCTCATATTCTGTTGGATCTTCAGTTTCCAGCTCATTCATTGGTTAAGGATACCATCTGTGAAATTTTGAAAATCTACAGTTTTCATTCGATTGATTTGAAAGTTTAACACAACAATCACTGTATAGTGAGGAGTAACTGTGATAAATTTCATACATTTAATCAGATTAGTTGCTAACATATTAATATTTTATTATATATTTTTTAATATTTGTATAAATGGTTCCCCATGATGCAATTTTCATTTGAAAAACTTAATAATTTTCAGTTATGTCCTGTAATAGAATGTTAGCAAATGATGAGATAATTTCTTTATCTTGTTATTAGTTTGGATAAAAATGAATTTTAAAGTTTAAATTCATATTTTTTTTCATTTAAATTTCGAAATATAAACTTTAATATTTAATTACTCAGGAGTTATTCACATTATGAAAAAATTATCTCATCAGTTCTTTTTAATGTTATTTCTAAGCAGATACACCCAATTTCATGCATAAGTACTGAAAATTGCATCGTGTGGAGCATTTTAAAGAGCAAACGGTGCTAAAAATAAAAACGTGGAAAAACTAAGTTTGAAGCCATAGCAAGGATAATGGAACTGGATTTAAATGGACACAACCACTTACAGACAATCAGTTAGACAGCCACGTGACATAGTTAAAAAGGTCGTAAGGCTGTAAAAAGCATATCATAATAAAGCAGAAGGTTTATACTATTTGATAAAACAAAAATCCATTTTTGACAATTTTTGATATTTTTAGCCTTTTTACACAGATGGGTATCCTTAACATCCATACTGTGACCTAGTCATTTTTTCACTATCACTTCAATAACTTCAACTAGTTCAATTTGCCTTGTCAGTTCATTTTTCTTCTTCCTTCCCAGTCACTCATTGGGGAGTTAAACACAAGACCTCTATAGCTATACTGATAACTATACTCTCAAGTTCACTTGGATAACGCACCTTGTACAGCATCAAAATGCACTTATTAACTGAACTATTCACAAATACGCTCGGTCACATAACCGCTGGAATTTTCCAGAGCTCTAGAAACTTCATAAGGTTGGGAGAATTAACGGGGTTTTTCTGGAAGATTCTAAGTTGTTCACGCTTCTCATGTTTACACTGTTGTCTTACCACTTCAGCCCGTCAGCCAGTTGGTGGGTGAATGAATTCTAAAGTTGTTGACTTAATTAATTTCAGTTCAAATGAGGAAGCTAAGTTATATTGTTATGAAATATGAATTTTATTATTTTTATTCCTATCTCCCACCTGAGTGTCTGCTACAGTTAATGAGGATAGCTACATTTCCGGGAGCTTAAATTTAAAATGCCGTTAAATTTGCATTACAGTTTTCGGTTGCGTTGTTACCATTGTTACCATACTAAATAATTAGAAGTAGCTGATGCGTGAAATAAAATAAAATAAAAAGTGCACTTCCTGGAAATATCGTTAGTAATTTATCATCAACAATATTTAGAGAAGCTTTAGCCTCATTATATGCGTTTTATCGTTCCCTTCCAAACAATACTGGTACCGCTACAAGCCGGGCGAGTTCAAAATATCACAGCGCTTCCTTCAACACTCGTGTGTAGCGAAGCATAGCAGTCGTTAGCGAAGGCAGTTAACTGTTATTTTACAGCAAATTAACCTCAAAATGATTCCGAGGAAAGAAAGAAAACATTTTTATAATTAGCATCCTTGTTTATTTTGCACAGGTTGTTTTGGCAAAATGCAGAATCTACCTCTATTTCTTAAGTAATTATTGCAATTAAGCTCTAGCTGGGTGCACATAGCCTGGGCAAATATATATGAACCCTCGTGTAGAAATATATTAAACTTGTTAAGTGATGCTTGATAACCAAACAATTGTGATGTAAACAGAAGATAACGCTTTTATTTACATATGTCATTTGTTGGTCTACAAAAGTGAAATCACTTAACTTATTTAAAATAATGAAAATTCCTAGTATAAAGTTAAACCACTACTGCTAGATAATACACTAAACACAATGATTCTAAATGTACAAAACCGAAGTCCTTTATGGAACAATGCATATAACTGGTAGTGTCAGAATAGTAATTTCCGTGCACAATGGCTGTGCAATGTATGTTAGTGTTTCTTTAAAACTATATAGTCGATCATAATGATACGTTTACCACTTATAAAACCATATTGTAATTCAGAAACTATAGTCAGATCATAAAGTTAATAATTTTTACTACATTGATATTCCAATGAGCAAAACTTTTTCATCATTTTTCGAGCATTTTCATCTTTAGATGTACTTTTCCCCTAAACCAAGTGACACATTTCAAATCTTGTAGTCACTTTACAAACATGTTATTCAATATAGCTGGTGAACGATTTTAAATCAGTAATAAAAACTAAACCCCTAGCGCAACAGCCCATGAAGGGCCAAGGCTTGCCACCCAGCCGCTGCCTCCCCCACCTCTGCCCTCTATAGCGTCATTAGGGGGTGCAGTACTGTAGGGTGGGACGTGCTCAGTGCCCCGAGCCCTCCCGGCCAGTTGTGCGGCCTTCTCAACCTGGGGCCGCTACTTCTCCATCAAGTAGCTGCTCAATTGGCCCCCCGGGACCTAACGAGACTGAGTGCACCCCGTGCCAGGCCTCCCAGAGAGTATAAAATCCCGTGCTGGCACCGGGGATCAAACCCGGATCCTCCGCGCCAGAGGCAAGGCGCTACCAATTGCGCTATGGAGGTGGTCTTAATCAGCAAAGCAGCATAAAAATTAAATAACTGCACTCTTTACTTTTTACGTATGAAAATATTTTTGGAGGAATGTCACGAAAGTGTAACATAAAAAGCTTTCACTGGCTACTTAGAGCAGTTCGTTCCGCATATTAGAAAAATTAAACCTTTATCTATTATATCTTTTCGGAAAAGTGTACCTGAAGTTTTAAAAAGGCAAGTTAGTGTAAATAGCAAAAGATAACGTTGTGCAGTGTAAAAGGGTAAATTGACATAATAAATTTATGTAGGTCATGATGAGTGAGGTGTTCCCCTGCACTATATATCCTAATTCTATATAACAAGCAGGCTAAGCCTAGATTATGATCTACAAAACACAAATGACTAGGAAACGACTAGACGTATGGGATACTTCAGCCAAAGCAAACTTTTCTGAGGGAGATAAAGCTGTATAAATGTTTAATTGATATTATATAGGTACGTAAATTAAAACAGAATGTTCCTTTAAAAGTCAATTGCCGCTTTCATTGTGTCCAGTATCCTCCAACTGTCTGATGTTTCATGGTTCTGTCGCTTGCTGCGCATCGTTTATTTCACAACAGAAACCTTCATCAGTTTGGGAAGCTCACCGCATGCTACTTTCCCTTCTCATATAGGCTACACTGAATGTGTAGGCCCTTAACCACACTTTTCCCTTATAGTCGAAATAAACACATCGTGCTACTCTTGGCTCTTTGGACTCATGATACATTTGAACTTCATTCGCACTTCATCCCTGATGTCAGTGTCAGTGATGTCCAGGGTTGCCAACTTTTAAAAGTAAAATTGCGGTACCGGCCACTGAAAATTATAGATTTGGATTCAAAATTATCGTACATCATAAACCAAATGCTACAACAATGAAAATATCAGCACAACACTTATGAAAATGTAATAGTATTGATGTTTATGGTACCCACTTACAAGATTGATGACCTCAACCAGTATAACAACTTTAGCACATATGTTTCTCGCACTATTCATCTGAAAGTTCATCTTCAACCATTGCAGCATTATACAAATATGTTGTTGAGATAAACTTAAACGTCATCTCGATAACTTGCAGACTTTCGGACCCACCACATTCTTTCATAAGCTGAGACGACAGAATAAGTCCATTTACTGTATCTAGCGCCAATCTGTTTCTAATTTTGGTTTTTGTTAAGCCCAGTTTAGAAAAAAGTCTTCCACAAGAAGTGTTTCTGTGGGGCAACGAAATCACTGACAATGCAAACTCCGCCAGTTGTTTGAAATCAGTATTTCCACCGAGGTGGCATGTTGTTGTTGTTGTTGTGTTTAACGCCCGCTTTTACGACTACGGCACCACAGGTGGTGACACTGATGACACATGGAATGAAGATGGAGCACCGGTGGAATGAGATGGCGGGGGAAACCGGAGCACCCGGAGAAAACCCGCCCTGACGCCGCTTCGTCCACCACGAATACCACATACGGGTCCCTGGGATCGAACCCGGGCCGCCGAAGTGGTAGGCGAGCGCGCTAACCGCTCGGCCACGAGGTGGCATGTGTTTAACAGCACTCCAGAAACTGCCAGGTTCAGGTATGTTCATTATTTCACACGGAATATTACGTATTCTGAGTTTTCTCCATTGATCATCAGTTTTCTGAACAGTGCCTTCTTCATTAAGATTACCAGATCTGTGTACACTGGCGATAAGAGGATAAAGGGTAGAAAAATTAGTTGGATATGAACTGGTTACCTTAGAGGGGCGGAGACAGGGCATCGGGGCAAAAGTGGTGTCGCTATTTGTAATTAATTTTATTTCGCTGGTGTGACAAACCAGTGAAAATGATATTTCGCCGGTATCAAAATTATCGTACACCCCCATAATTATCGTACGGGTTGATTACCAAGAGTACAAACATTAAAATTACCGTATGCCCCCATAATTATCGTACGGGTTGGCAACCCTGGTGATGTCAGTGTGTGGAACATCAAACCAGCTGCTTGAGCAACCAGTCTCCTATCAGTTTGAAGTTAATTCTAATACGTAAACATCCAGTTTTGAAGAAATTTTTTTTGTGAAATGTGACAACGGAACGGTAACAAATAACTTAACCTGAGCGACTCGACTAGTAGACCAAGGATATTAAATTATTTTTTTAGTTTCATCCAAATAAACAAACACAAGGGTAAGAATTATATTTTACATTTGTAAAAATAGTCATGTTATTTAACTTTCAGCCAAAGTATAGGATACAAAATGAAATGAAGATATATTATTTATTTTAAGTACTGATGAGAATTTTCCACTCAATTAGACTGTAAACCTCGATATTTTTGTTGCGTTAGTCTCATTAGTACATGTGCAATTGCTATGCGCCTAACTTCAATAGGCTGAAAATATGTACCACAATTGGCAACAAGCAAAGGTATGCTTTACGAAACCACAGGTAATAGAAAAAAATCACTCAAATGTTACGGAATTTCAGAGGAAATCGCCCCATAGTGATAAGAGCAAACCAGTAGCAAAAACAAATCGCCAAACTTGGCAAGCCTTATATGAAGTGGAGATATGACACCATCCTATAAGCTACCATCAGCGCAAGCCCTGAGAAGTATTGCATCGTTTTTCAAGCAGGAATGTTTGCTATCCTGAAATATGCTCTAAGAGAACTTGAGAAAGATTTATTATGGTAATCAAATTCTGTTCTTCATACACGTTCAAAGTGCATTTGAGGCCATCTTCTCAGAACGGGTCAAATCAACATTAGTTCGGGAATGCCCGGATCAGCCTATTGCCCCGCAGTCTCGCAAAGGGCTCAAAATGCTGTGGGTGCCCTATGGAAGTAAAAAACTTGATCAACGGGCAAGTATACCCTAGTTTGTCCTTCAACCTGTGCTTGAGATCAGTACAGTTACCTACCAAAGCTGCTGTTAAAACATGAATTAGGGGAAAAAAAACACACCAATTCAGTAGGCAAGTCAAATAGCTCAATTTCCTCTCTTAGGTACACTCGTGAACAAAGAAAAAGAAGCCATGATTGGAACGCCAGGCTACTTTAACGGCAGAGAAGAACTCCACGAGTACCAAATAACTTGCAGGTTTCCACAAGTAGGTACTGTATGCCCACGACAAGAAGGCTAGAGGGGAATGAAGGGCAGAGGGGGTTTCAATTGTTTATCTGCTCCGGTAGCGTATCTGTTTACTAGGAAATGAGTGCATGAGAATGCATATGAGTCACCCGCGTTGCCAGATCTAATGCGCTTTGCAGTATTAGGTGCAGGTGCAGAGATTTTTTAGTATTATGCATTATTTGACTCTTGCGCTACGGCGCTACAGTTATATACTCGTATTTTGTTAGTTTTATTCTTGGCTTAACTCGTATTTACATATGGTTGCAGTTCGAAAGAAGGGACGAAGTATTCACAGTGAAGCAAGGGAGGTAATTAGAAAAGTGATAGAGGTATGTGACGAAGAAGCGAAATCAGGACAATTGAAATGTTTATTATCACAAAGAAATTTACGTGTGGCAAATTATTGTGGGATATCGTAACATAGTGTAACAAGAATAAGAAGTGGTGTTAAAGCTGGTGAAAAATCACTTCATACTCGGGAAAAAGAGACCAAAGGCCGAGGAATGCAAATTTCATTGTGATGACTTTGATAGAACAGTAATTAAAAATGTAATTCGACACTTTGATTTGGTTAAAAAACAAGTGCCCACTGTACCGAAGCTACTTGCAGCAATTAGGGAAAAAATAAATCTTCCTTGGGGAAGAGAAACTCTGCGGAAGCTATTGCACGATATGGGTTTCAAATGGAAGCGATGTGGAAGTAAGAGAAAATTACTTATTGAACGTCCAAATATAGTTAACTGGAGAGCTAAATGCCTAAGAGCTATAAATGGATACAGAAATGCTGGGAGAAATATCATTTACATTGATGAGTCCTGGGTGGACAATAATTTGACATTTGGGAAGTGCTGGCAGAGTGATGATATCTACGGGATTACGACAAACACTAGCTCTTCAAACCGCCTGATTCTTGTAAATACAGGCAGCAACGAAGGTTTCATACCCGGAGCTTCTTTGATATTCAAAGCTGCACTTGCTAGCGGCGATTATCATGGCCAAATGAATGGAGAAAATTTCCAGAAATGGTTGGAGGAGAAACTGTTACCTAATATACCCTGCAATAGTGTCATCGTGCTTGATAATGCTCCATACCACAGTGTACAAGAAAATAAGCCTCCGTCGAAATATGCTGTAAAGCAAGAAATGGTACATTGTTGGAGAACAACATTTCATATTCTGCTGCAATGCGAAAGACCGACTTGTTTGATTTAATTCAAATACATAAACCAAAGGAAAAAATATACCATATCGACAGAATAATAGAAATGCATGGGCATAGGGTTCTTAGATTACCTCCTTATATGTGCGAGTTGAACGCTATAGAATTGGCATGGGCAGCAATAAAACGACATGTAAGAGAGCATAATGTAGCCGGCGATCTACATTTAAGAAATCTACAGCAAGTGTGTGAAGGCGCAGTGAACTCCGTTACAACAGCTGATTGGGAGGGCTATGTTAGGCACGTTAAGAAACTTGAGGATGAGTTCAGGCAAAAGGATGGGTTAGTGGAAGGTGCAATAGACAATTTTATTATATCACTAGGAGGTCTGACGAAGATCCAGAGAGCGGTAGTGACAGTAGCGAAGGTGACGACTTCTCCGACTCGGATCTTGCACGACAACTGGACTTCTAGGTGAGTTATGTGACAACACTGTGTATTTTAAACGAACCTAACATCCTTATCATACTCGGAAACTAGACATAAACACCGCGCGGGAAGCAAAACATGATTACGTTACACATTCCTAAGCCTCGCCTTCTTGTGCTGGGCATACAGTATACCTGCCTGTGTCTGTCCTACGTACGTCTGTATGTACGCATACGTTCCAGACAGGGCTCATTTTTCCGTCCACATCTCTTCTGTGATTGGACAGAAGACAAATACGGAAAGTATTCGCATTACTTTCTGAATATGGTCACTTAAGCTATCTTTTACGTAATTAAGACTACACGGGTCAACCCATCATTAGAACGTGCAAAGAGAATGACGAAATTGTCTCGAATATCCTCTTTGGCTGCCCAATTATGTCAAGATACTCACTCTGTCTGTAATTAGAGAAAATGTAAGAAAAGACATTGACATTGAGACCAAGATGATACAAGTTGCTCAGGAATCATATTTTGGGAAACAATGAAGGCAACCTTTCAAACTGAGCTGTACATTAAGTGCTTTAACTTGACCTGCGGAGGTCAAGAAACACCAACAAAACCTTTGTTTTCACATCTAGAAGCTCCGGTGGGTTTCACATTTAAAAATATGCAATTTTTTTATGTCTGTTTTGCACGTGGTAAGATACAGATTGATAAAGACGGAATTGTAAGATTTGAAGCTTTCATGGCGAACGTTATTGATCAATGCTTCACGGGTGATCAGCCGTGTTAAATTTAAGAATGTCGAGCTTTCGGCTATTGTAGTCTCTATGCCCATCTTCAGGACTAAAACAATTTAACACGGCTGATCACCCGTGAAGCATTGCCCAAAGACGGAATTTGTCTTCATCATTGTGAAAAGGTGAAGGATAATCACGATTATTATTCTCCACCTCATAATACAAACGTCTGCTTTTGCAGCTAATTATGCTATACTTGTGTGTAAATGTACACAGTAACATGCTAACTAATAATGTTAATTCATTCCTCCAAATACACAATAAAAGTCATGTAAATTTAATTAGCAGGGTAAAATGATTAACTCGACTCCAAGCTACATCCGCCTGTAGGTGAGCTATATCGGTTTAAAATGACATCTCTGCAGCATATTAGGTACCTGCAATTAATTTATGCCACAATATACATTCAAAAGATACTGCATGGAGCGTAATATTTACTGTGCGTGGTGAATTCCATCACGGAAAATAATTAACGGTTTTCTAGTAAATCATTTGTAACAATATTGTAGTCATATTGTGATCGTTTTATGTTAAACAGTTCTAGACAATATCTGCTCCTTTTGGACCAAGCATGATGGCCCAACAAGAACCTTCCTCCCTGACTCAGAGTTTCTCCATGTTTACCTCAGACCTCATAACTGTCAAAGTGCCACTGAGGTACCTTAAGGAAATGTATCTATGAAATTTGGTGAAAATTGCCGAAAATTTTGATTTTTACTTTTTGCCTTTTTTATTGTCCTTATACTTTGTACTTTAACGGCACACTTTAGTTTTCTCAATATCAGCCATTTTTAAAACTCCAGGAGGGCATTTAAATGTCCTAGTGCGGGTGAGCGTTCCTCGCTAAACTTCGTCGCTACAGCTTTGAAATGTATCTTTCGTTTTCACTGGTTTTAATTTTAGTCTCTTGAAGGGAATTTTGCTTCAGAAAGCTTGTGAGTTGGCTGTGATGAAATGAATTTGATATACCGAGCTGAAATTCCACGTATTTGACATATGTTTTGCTTCCAAGCAGAGAAATGCCGTCAGTGTTCTGTAATTCTGTAATCTTGCCAGGCTATTTCAGTTTTATATTAGGCATTGTTTAGTTACTAGATGAAATAATATTAACCGGGCTTGTGGGCCGTGGTCTATTGGGTTCCTTCTTCTTCCCAAACGTTTCGTCTGCGACTACGGCAGACATCTTCAGTGGCGGCGAGGTCGAAGTTTCCTAGTGGAGATCTCAGCACCGACTGTGCTGGTCACCACCAGAGGTGCGGTATTTATGTCGGCGGCTGGAGGGGAAGTACGTTGTGATAGGTCCGGGTGGCCAGTGGGCTGGACTTGTACCAGTGGAGTACTACAAGGAGCTGGCGTCTGATTGGCTGGAGAGGGGTTCTGGATTTTTGTTTTTGTTAACGCTGTTTGCCATATTCTGTTGAGTTTAAGTCCTTCTTCTTTGCGATTGATATTATTTTTGTGCTTGTGTATTTGAATGGCTTCACGGAATAAGCGAGAATAGTAGTGGGATGTACTATGGATAGTGGATAGTAGATTGTTTAGTTAGTTAATACGTTTCAAGTTATTCGTTAGTCTATAGTAGAGCTGTAACCAGCAGATATTTTATGAATTTTGTGTGTCAATTGGCGGAAGTGCACAGTGTAGAGGTTAGCTAAGAACAATAAATTCCTAAATCTTGTGGAAAATGCGAAGGCGAAAGGAATCTTTTCATATTAAGAAACAATCAAGCAAACTTAAAATTGTCAAACACGGCTACTGAGGCCAAGAAGAAAGCAACTGGGAGTCCCACATATGGCGCATGGGAATTTTAAGTTGATTGGTTTTAGTGAAGTCACAAAAATACATCGTTTTCAACATTTTGGCGTTAGACTTTCTTGTTATTCACAACATGAGAAATTTGCTGTTAGTCTGACGGATCATTACACTTCCATTCTGTATAGCTAATGTGTTTTTTTTTGCTATACAATACATTTCGTTTGACATGTTTGCACATTTTCACTGATATTTTTAATGTTCACGGGCCTACATGGCTACTTGTGAACCCGCTGAACGCAATCTAATCTACAGTAGTATATAGACGTTTGACATCCGAATGTAAATCCACAGATAATTTGTATACGTTTAGAATTATTAAGGGTCTGATTTGCTGCAATAAAACACAGGAAAATAGAACATTCACATTGTAAATAAAGAAAGACATAGAAAATAATACGTACGTACCAAAATTTGTGCGTTTTGTAGGAAGCTCCCCAAGCAACAAATGTAGTTACACTGAAAGGCTTTCTCAGTATTTGCACTGTGTTCAATCACAAAGTACGTTATGGAGAGAATCAATGTCCAAATCTCACAGCTAAGTAACGTTTACCTAGTTCAAAGGTTTCTGTAGTGGATACCATGATAAATATGTCCAACTTTTAGTTCTCCATAGGAGTTCTGTTTATGTTTCCTATATGCAGCATAGCAAAACAACTAACTGAAATGTTGGTGCGCTGCTATGTTTCTCTGAATGTGGTTTGTTTGACAAGTCTAATTACTATTCATGAACTTCAAGAAAACTTTGAGCAAATTGCGAGTGTTGCAAAACACGTATGTGTGATCGAAATCTATGAATGTCGTTCGTTTCTTGAGATACTGTCAACATCAAGCTTCTCTATAAGTTTGTTTTGGATTTAGGAAATCAATAATTAATTAGCGTTTTCAGTAATTACATGTTCTAACTAAAAAAAGGTGCATTGGAAGTCTTATTGCTACCTTGTATATTTAATAAGAAACGAGAATACTTTCAGGAGACATTTCTCACATAAACTATATGTTATATAGATACGACTCGAAGAAGTATGATTAATAATAATAACGATAATAATAGTGATAATAATCATAATAATAATCGTGGTGATAATGATAATTAATAATAATAATGCTAATTAATAATAATAATGCTAATTAATAATAATAATAATGCTAATTAATAATAATAATAATGATAATTAATAATAATAATAATGATAATTAATAATAATAATAATGATAATTAATAATAATAATAATGATAATTAATAATAATAATGATAATTAATAATAATAATGATAATTAATAATAATAATGATGATAATAATAATAATAATGATGATAATAATAATAATAATGATGATAATAATAATAATAATGATGATAATAATAATAATAATAATGATAATAATAATAATGATAATAATAATAATAATGATAATAATAATAATGATAATAATAATAATAATGATAATAATAATAATGATAATAATAATAATAATAATAATAATAATAATAATAATAATAATAATAATAATAATAATAATAATAATAATAATAATAATAATAATAATAATAATAATAATAATAATAATAATAATAATAATAATAATAATAATAATAATAATAATAATAATAATAATAATAATAATAATAATAATAATAATAATAATAATAATAATAATAATAATAATAATAATAATAATAATAATAATAATAATAATAATAATAATAATAATAATAATAATAATAATAATAATAATAATAATAATAATAATAATAATAATAATAATAATAATAATAATAATAATAATAATAATAATATAATCATATAATATAAATAATGTAGTAATAGAACTAATATAACAACCACAATAATATTAATAAGAAAGGAACGAATGTGAGTGAAACATTACGCACCCTCTTGCTTGCACTTTACAATCTGGAATTCCAATGTTAGATAAACGCACCATATACAGGAGTGAGTTTATTCACTGGAAAATAAAGATCCTGTAAGTAAGGTGAGACGTTTTCGGTTTTTATGCTGTTATTGTCTATTATCATGGACTACACAAGCTAGTTCAACTACCTCTCATCTCATATCTTCGCTGAGAGGCAGAGCACGCCACTGACCTCTCTATGACTAGAATCGCGCCGTGGAATTCTGCAACTGTTTAAACCCACGAAAGGTTGCCTACTTACTCTGATGCCGGATGAAGTGGGACACCTGGTATAATTTTTCTTCGTCTACGCGTGAGAAATTAGTCCTGACAGTTTGGTCGTACTTTATTCTTCTATTCTCTTTCTCAAGTCCATATTTTCCCACTCCTCTTGAACCAAATATGGCAACTATCAGAATAAAGTTTAGTTTCATCCACAGCATTGAAGTTCAGAAAAACACAAGCGTGAGGTCGCTGCAACTACATGAACACGTTGGGAACATAGAGAATGTCCACTGTATAACGGTGGCAGCAGATATAGTCAAGCTTAACAGACTGGACGGTAATGAAGAAGTTCTTCTAAATGTGATACACAGGATGAAGGTCAACATAATTCTTACATCATCGATGCTAACGGGACGTGGAAAGCTAAATTCTTACTAGCACAGATTTGGGATTACTGAATGTTCTAGATTCCTTGTGATAACGCTGAACAAATCGTAGATCATGTTCTATGCGAGTGTCCAACATTGGATCGGCAGCGCAGTGTCTTCAAGCGAGAAGCAGAAGTGGAGAAAATTGGCCGTTAAAGTAGAGTTAGATTGTGAACAAATATTGGGGCCATTTGTGCAATATGTTAGCAGTATAAATTTTGAATTATTTTAATTATTGTAGCATAATACTACGATAAATATAACATAAACCATGTGATGCCACGGGTCATGAAGATGACATAAAATAAAAAAAATAAACACGCACTATGCTACTTAAATCTTAATACACTGAAGACACGGTGATGGAAACGTTGGGTTATTGTAACCATTACTTTGGAAACCACTGCGGTAAAACCACTTTCAATTTCAAACCAAAAATTTGCTTCATTCCAAACACTTTGGCAATGCCTATACCACAGTAAAACGTTTAAATATTTTTAATTTGTTCCTATGTAGCGGAGAAACTGCAAAGAGAAGACAGTTGAGAAAAAAAAGAGAAGGAAAGGCATTGTAGCCGATTTATGGAATGGTTTGATCACTACACCGTGTGCTCAACCCCTAAATATTTTGGATTTTCATTTATTCAGGGTGAGAAAGAATTTTGAAGTAGTTCTCACATATTTAGCTGTTCCCTCAACCAAGAATTCAATATGGATCCACAAGTTGGATAGCATATATGTACTCCAGTAAATATTTTCAAGTTGGAAAGTGCGTGGACGTAGATTTTTACCACAATATACACCATTTAAAAAATAAAAGGTAAACATCCACCTTTTCATTAGCACTTCCAAAGGCCTTGGTTTATACGCAGGAGTGAATTTACACCAAACAAAAAATCTGATGTGTTGCACTCACATGACTTTCTGTACCCTTGTACTAACCATTCTAACAAACTCTTATTCCTACATATATCTCCATGTTAGTTAAGATAAACATTCGTAAAAATTATCAAGGTGCAAGGGAGATATTAGAATACAGAAGGCTTTGTGCGACAGTCAAATCTTTTTTACCTTTGAGATTCCGTTCTCTTTGCACGATTAACATATAAAAAAATGAACAACGTTGTTGCATTTGGCTAAAGTTCTAAGTTTTCCGACACTCACACACATAACAAGGAATATCTCTGAAAAGGTTTCACCCTACCAGAAAATTTATTGAGACATAAATTGTGTATTTCAGCAAGATCTACATTTTTGTATAGTGTGATTTGGTCCATCTCTAACGGTTTACCAGTTATGCAAAAGTCGTCCAGAGTAAATAGGACTACAGAGGTTATAGCCAGAAAATTCAAGATATACATTTCATTTGTCATAAAAATATCTCAAACATATGGCATTTTAATCAAAGTCGTTAGAGCCATTTTCAAGAAAATCAAAATTTTCGAAAAATTTTCCATGTAAAGGGTAGTTTAAGGTGGGGCTATTTTCTTCAAAATCTTCGTGTCGCATCCTTGAACGACATTAAGCTTAAATACCAACTTTGGTTTTTAACCGACTTTTCGTTTTTGAGCTATGCTGTCCACAGGCTGACAGACTAACAGACTGACACACAGACTGACACACAGACACACACACGGACCTTTTTCTAAAAATCCTTTTTTTAATTCAGGGTCCTTAAAATATATATTTCCGGTGAAATCTCGACATCGAATTTTTGGGTGGAATACAATACTTCTCCTACTTAGCAGTAGAGAAAGTAATATCAATTTAGGTAGCTCTCGAATAATTTTGGTCCGAAACTATGGATTCCATGAGTAAGAACGCACAGTGGTAATCTTAAATAATAAAATGGTATTTATTTCCCCAATGAACAGGAAATACCTACGCGTCCCAATGAAATCAAAACGACAGATAGGAATTGAAAAACAAATGAAACACATCTGCCTCTCGTATATTGCAGTCATACCGCCAAATACATATACATATATAAAACTACAAATCTACTTCTCGTGCATCTGTCATGCGTGCTTGGACAAATCCGCATATGAAACCTCAATCCTGCCACTTAACCAAGAGCAAATCGAACCTGTGACCTCCAGGTGGCCAGCTGGCTTTGGTTTGGAGCGACGTTCTAACCATGAGAACCACGAAAGTGGTTTCTGCGCTTATGATTTATAGCGAAAGCTTCGTAAATAATTATTTCAGGAATTATTCCATGTTGATAAAATAAAGGGCAAAACTATATCAGCTAAATGGTTAGGCAGTTCGTTTACTTCTTTTTACTGAGGCCCTAAAACACGTACTTCAAGAGCACTGGCAAAACAATGAGGAAGCATTGCAAAATAAGCAAAAATCCTTTATTTTCACTTACTTTACCACGTATAGTAAAGTAGGGGAGGTATTGTGTTATATCCAAAGATCAAATGCCAATATTTCTCCGTAAATATGTTTTGAGGTCCCCTTAATCCGAAAAAAAGTATTTTTAACATGTGTGTGCGTCTGTCTATGTCTGTGTGTCTGTAATTCTGTGGACAGCATAACTCAAAAACCAAAAGTCGTTTGAAACCAAAGTAGGCATTTAATTTAATGTGTTTCAAGGATGAGACACGAAGATTTTGAAGAAAATTCCTCTACCCTAAACTACCCTCTAAATGACAGTGAAGAAAATTATGGCTATAGGAAATGAGCGACAGCAAAGCCGTGGTAGAAGAGGAATCAACCTAGTATAGACTTACCAATCGGGAAAACCACGAAAAGCATATGGGTCAGAGTGGGCGGTCGCCGGAGATCGAACATGCGAACTCCGAAATGGGACTCTTACATGTTACTATGGACAATAGAGGTGATGGAAGATTATAGAAGGTTGCTTTAAAAGTTGCGTGGAATTCCACTTGTGCATTGGTTAAGTTTCCTCTGAACCACGTGAGAAGTGTAAGGAAGCAAACAGTAAATGTTGGCACTACGTGTTCAACGTTCATTGTGAGAGGTGCCTACCTTTATGTATTAAAATGCATGTACACACTTTTGTCACTCGAATACAAAAAATATCGATATAAGCTTTCCCTATTGAATATGTTACGGCAAAGAACGGTTTCTATCTTGGGAATTGGTCATTGTTTACACTATCGATAGCTAATTCCTGTTGGAAATTGTGTCCCCAGGGATATTATTTTGTTTATCAGAACAACAACTTATTCTCCATTGTTTTGTGCCATATCGAGCATTCCCTGGGCTCCTGCCATATATGTTTTAGGTTTTAGAGCATTTTTCAAATATGTTGTCGATATTAAGGGATTTCAGATTTTCCTAGTGGTGACAGACGAAACTATAAGCATTTCTAAGGGTATTGAAGCCCAAAAGGGAAAACAAGATGTGGCACATTTAGGTCTATTCCTGCTCTAGAAGAAAGGGAGTAACCTTCCCTTCAACCCAATATATGTCCCAAGTCCCTTTAGGGTATTCACGTTTACATTGCATGAAATATTCAGTACCTTCTAAGGCGGTATGGACAAGGGCGTATAGTTTAGCGAAGGGAAGAAGGGATATAAAGTGAACATCTCGGGAGATCTGAACATTTCCCTACCAGACATTTACACCAAACACCTCTTATTCTTCCACGTCTATAAAATGCAAAACACGTTCCTTGTTTACATTTACAGCGAGACACAGGTAATTACTTTGTATACTCTATTGGCGAATAACAGTTTAAGAGTACGCTTTCAATAACTATTATTTAAGACAAAGTTGTCTGAACATACAGAAGTTACACCTTAGTGAAATTAAATTAAATTACCTCTGCACTTGAAGTTCTCAATGGTTTTACCTGAAATTGTTATAAATTACTGTATAAATATTGTCAATTATTTCAAGTTTTTATTTGTATGAACAGCTTATGTGGTTGAGCTTATAAAAATTATTTTATACAGTAGAGAAATAACCAAATATACTCTTAAGGCATGCGCCTTCAAGCACTTTTTTCTCAGAAAGTATGAGAGGTAGAGAGCTGAAATTAATGTAACAATACATGCTACAGTTTTGGAAACAAAGTAATAACCTCATAGTACATAGTGATATTAAGAAAAGAACAACATTGCAAATTTTCCACATTTTTATTTTTTGACTTTACAATGTTCTTTTAATTTGTAGTCAACTGATATACATAATTAAATAATAGAGGTTCAGCGAGTGAGTGGAGTTTAAGGGCCCATCGACAGCTAGGTCATGCAAGCTTAAAATTATCAAATTACTGCTACTGAGGCTATGAAGAAAGCAACAGAGAATCCCACATATGGTGCTGGGGGATTTTAAATGGATTGGATTTAGGTAAACAACAAAGATATACTCTTCAACTTTAACGTTCATTTTTCTCAGTTTTTTCAGCATTTTTCACTTTTCAAAATGCCACTTGGACCCTAGTTTACAACTTATTACAACTTAAGGAGACCTTCAGAGACTAAGGTATTAAAATTTGTCGGTGGCATTTTAAAAATAGTAAATACTTGAGCTGAAATTAAATATTCTTCATAACTAGTACTGTAAAAATTGAAAACAGTGATAAATTGTACACAAAACATTTTTTTCCTTAAACAAATTAAATCAAACCAATTTCTTTATATTTTTATACTGAGCTCAAAATAAAAATTTAGGAGGTATACAATAAACTGTAGGGTCCAAGGGTCATTTCATATGAGCATAACAAAATGTGATTTATTATTAATAAATATATTAATTATCTAAAAATGATTGACATATGACATTGAAATTTTGTGTATACTATTTATTTTATGTTCTGTGTGTGTGTGAAAAAAATGAAAGCAATCAGAGTTAAACTGGATTTTTTAATTTTCACAGACACATTGCCTTAAACAAAGTTTACACCTGTCTCAATTAGAGATTTTTCGGTGTGTACTTATATGTTAGTATTTGATTCAATCCGCTCTTAAATACGACAAGAACTTCTTTGTATTTGTATACTAATCTCAAATTAAAAATTTGGGAGAGGTATAATAATTTAAACATAGGGTCCAACAAACATTTTGTATTACTATATCAAAACGGTATTAGTAGGAATATAAATGAAATCCGAATAACGGTTTTTATTAACACATTGTGTGCACTATATGTTTATGCAAAAATTCTCTGGGCACTCAGAAGAAAACAATAGTTTTTAATTTTCATGGTGGCACTGACTTAAACGTTCAATGTGCACAGGAGGAAAAGAAAGTGAGTGTGGCAGCAAACGTGAATGACATAACCTTTACTATGCAAAGGGCGAACTCCCCTGTATTGCTTTTCTTTCGTTTCCCTCTTTCTAAATGAAAGCCCATAACCTTCAAGTATAAGACGCAGGATCTCCAACATATCCCCGAAATAACAAGTGAATACTCGAAGAACCGGAAATAGTCATTTCATGCGAAGATAGGATTGCAAGTCTGGGTCCATTCTAATGCAACTCACGCGCAAAAATGATTCCTTGGAACGTGACTGGAAGGAGGCATTTGTAATGGTAAATATGGTGGGTAAGAATACGATTTGGAGTGGAGGCGCCAAATTCTCCTGCAGTCCCACAATCTTTAATGTGCTACTGCTGTGTTGATTACTATATCAGAGTTCATATGAGAGGAGATCAACACAAACTATTGTGAGTAATCGACCATAATGTTTGTTGGCTACGAATTAAGTTATAATACATACAAAATCTGATGTGTTGCACTCACATGACTTTCTCTACCCTTGTACTAACCATTCTTCCAAACTCTTATTCCTATATCCCCCTCGTATTAGTTGAGATAAACATTTGTACAACTTATCTAATTGCTAATTTCCTTGTAGGTACAAGGGGGATTACAGTAGGCTTTGTGCGATAGTCAAATGTTTTAAAGCTTTGAGATTCTGTTGTCTTTGCACACTTAACATATAAAAAATGAACAACAAGTTCTAAGTTTTCCGAAACTCGCACACATAACAAGGAATATCTCCGAAATGGTTCACCCTACAAGAAAATTTATTGAGACATAAATTGTGTATTTTAGCAAGATGTACATTTTTTGTATAGTGATTTGGTCTATCTCTAACGGTTAACCAGTTATGCAAAAGTCGTCCAGAGTAAATACGACTACAGGGGCTATAGCCAGAAAATTCAAGATATACATTTCATTTGTCTTAGAAATATCTCATACATGACATTTCAATCAAAATCGTTAGCCATTTTCAAGAATATCAAAATTTCCGAAAAATTTTCCATGCAAAGGGTAGTTTAAGGTGGGGCTATTTTCTTCAAAATCTTCGTGTCACATCCTTGAAAGAACTTAAACTAAAATACCAACTTTGGTTTTTAACCGACTTTTCGTTTTTGAGTTATGCTGTCCACAGACTGACACACAGACACACAGACACACACACGGACCTTTTTCTAAAAATGCTTTTTTTGGATTCAGGGAGTCTCAAAACATATATTTCCGGTGAAATATCGACATCGAATTTTTGGCTGGAATACAATACTTCCCCTACTTACCAGTAGAGAAAGTAAAAGTCTGATGTGTTCCACTCATATGACCTTTTCTACTCTTGTACCAACCACTCTGGCAAACTCTCTTTCCTTTATGTTCTTCGTGTTAGTTCAGATAAACATTTATAGAAATTATCTTATTGCTTATTTCCTTGTAGGTACATGGGGCATATGAGAATACAGTATTCTTTGAGTGATAGTCAAATGTTTTAAAGCTTTGAGATTCCGTTCTCTTTGCACAGTTAACATAAAAAATGAACAACGATGTTTCATTTGACGAAACCTTTAAGTTTTCCGGAACTGACACAGATAACAAGGAATATGTCCGAAATGGTTCACCCTTTAAAAAAAATTGCACATAAATTGTATGTTTTAGTGAGATCTACATTTCTATATAGTACGATTTTGTCTATCTCTTACTGTTTAGGAGTTCTTCAAAAGCCATCCGGAGGAAACAGGACTACATAGGCTATGGGCTGAAAATTCATAATATACATTTCATTTGTTATACAAATATCTTAAACGAATGGCATTTTAATCAAAATCGTTAGAGCCATTGTCAAGTAAATAAAAAAATTTGTAAGTAAAGGGTAGTTTAAGGTGGGGTTATTTTCTTCAAAATCTTCGTGTCGTATGCTTGAAAGACATTAAAGTTAAATATCAACTTTGGTTTTTAACCGACTTAAGGTTTTTGAGTTATGCTGTCCACAAACTGACAGACACACACACGGACCTTTTTCTAAAAGTGGCTTTTTGGATTCAGGGGGTCTTAAAACATGTATTTCCGGTGAAATCTCGACATCGAATTTTTGTTTGGAATACAATACTTCCTCTATGCGTTCTAAAGTGCAATTCACTCAAACACAAATCCTGCGTTTTACAGTTTAAATGATGTAACACAAATGAAATGAATGTTGGCCCAATGAAGGGAGATTAAAATCTATAATCCCGTCAACGTTAAATCTGTTAAGTTCATGACCCAGTTTGTCGGAAGCTTTTAAAATAACTAATGCTGGAACATTTATCAGTTCGAAGGGCTTAAATGTAAGGTGTGTGTTCGTTGTGTTCATGCATATATTTGATTGTGTTCCGGAGATATAAACCTATTATTTTTAAATTTCTCGACACGATTCAATAATTTAAAAAATCTGATATGTTGCACTCACATGACTTTCTCTACTCTTGTACTAATCATTCTCACAAACTGTTATTCCTGTATCTTCTTCATGTTGATTGACATATGCATTTGCAGAAATCACCTTATTGTTTAGGTACAAGGACCGCCTCCGTAACGCAGTTGGTATCGCGGTTGCCTCTGGCGCGGAGGACCCGGGTTCGATCTCCAATACCAGCATGGGGATTTTATCCCCTATGGGAAGTCTGGCACGGGGTGCAATCCACCTCGCTAGGTCCCGGGGGAACCATTTAAGGAGCTACTTGATGGAGAAGTAGCGGCCCAAGATCGAGAAGGCCGTATAACTGGCCTGGAGGACTCGGGGCACTGACCACGTCCCACACTACAGTACTGCACCCCACCAAAGACGCCTGAGAGAGGTGGGGGACTTAGAGGCTGGGCGGCAAGCATTGGCCCTTCATGAGTTGTTGCGCTAGGGGTTAGGGGGTTAGGTATAAGGAGAGTATAGGAGTATAGGAATACAGTAGACTTTGAGCGATAGTCAAATCTTTTAAAGCTTTCAAATTCCGTTTTCTTTGCACGGTTAACATATAAAAACGCATGTGTGTGAATTAACATGTTCCATCTGACAGATGCATAAGTTCTACAAAACTGACACAAATGACAAGGAATATCTCTGAAATGGTTCACTCTACAAAACAAAACAAAACCAAAAAAAGACAAATTGTGTGTTTTAGGGAGATCTACATTTTTGTATAGTAAGATTTTGTCTATCTCATACGGTTTAAGAGTTTTTCAAAAGTCATCCAGAGTAAACAGGGCTACATAGACGACAGCCAGAAAATTCAAAATATAAATTTCAATTGTCATACAAATATCTCAATCATATGGCATTTTAATCAAAATCGCTAGAGCCATTTTCAAGAAAATAAAAATTTTTGAAAAATTGTCCATGTAAAGTGTAGTATACGGTGGAGATATTTTCTTCAAAATCTTTGTGTCGCATCCTTGAACTACATTTAACTTAAATACCAACTTTGGTTTTTAACCGACTTTTCATTTTTATTCCATTTTATTCCAAGAACATTTCGAAATCGTATGCTATTATATGATAATGCATTAGCGGATTGGAAATGTTTATATTTGACAATATGTTGAGCGGCTATAGAACTGAAGTTTCTTTTTGAGAATGTATTCCGTGTTAGCCAAAGTCAGATCATGGGGTTTCCGCAGACCTGACTGGGACATAATCATTTTATCCTTAAATGCTTTTCACTTCAACCTTAGGGACTATCAGGTCCTAGTCCCCAACAGTGCTGCCATTAACCCTGATACAGAAGTCTCCCTTAGGAACATCCTTGCTGATCACGTTCTAAAAGATTCAATTCCTCCAGTAGGCTATGGAAGTTCAGTATTTGGTCTTCACATTATCCCACCAAAGAAACATTCAGTGCGTATTAGTAAATGTTAGATTTAAATAATGAAGAGGAAAAAATAAACACTGTGGCGTCCGTTTCTATTAAAGGTTGGTACCATCCATCTCTTCAACGAATAAATAATAAAAGAATATCTTCTTGGGCTATCAAGCAGGTTCTATATCAGATTTGTTCTAAGTTTTATAAGCTAGCGTGCCATGGTCTTCAAAGAATGACATACCTACAAACTTCAAATTCAAGTTCATTCATATTAACCGGGAGAGAAAATGAGTGAGGAGTTTTGCTGTAATCTCTTGACGTCATTCGTTGAAATTGAGAGCGACTTTAGTTCTTGAAGGCCTGGAGGCGGTGCCAGATATCCCGTGGACGAATATTTTTTTATAATCTTGCCAGGAAAGTTTTACTGGTATGGTGCTTCAAAAGTTGCATCATTTAAGTAAAACCTTATTGCAGACTACTTGTGTGTGTGCTGTTAAAGAGTCGATGACGGTGGCTCGACATTTATTTATTAGTAAAGGCTAGCCAAGGATGAAACTCATTGTTGCTGAAAATTTTAATAATCCCCTAGAATTTTCTATACAGCTCTATGGGCCTCAAGCACAAGCACCTACCCTTACGTTATTCTACCGAAATGTTATAGCAGAACTACAAGAAAATAGTTCCTTATCATTATGAAATCAACTCAGTAATTCAGATTTCGAAGCTGTTACACTTTGGCAGAAGTCTAAAATGTTATAATTTTTAACCATTCCTACAGTTTCAATATAATTGTTTTCATTCACAAACTAGGTCAATACTCTGACCAACCTCGACGCAACGTTGTCGACTTACTTCATGTCTAAATGAGCAACTCGGAGTATTCCTTCACGTCTTTTAAGTGATCAATTCTTTCGAAACTCTGTGTGATACCACATAATTACAACCAAAGCTATGTCAGAAATAAGTAACTCTACGCACCTTACAAGCAACAAGCTGCTATCTCGGTACATTCTTGTGGAGTTACGCATCCACTTTGGATCAAAAACTATTTATTTTCTCCAAATCGGCTGATCAAGGAACAAAATATCATTAGGCTATTTTGTTTGTAATACTTCTATGAAACACGTATTAGAAGGAATGTAATGATGTCACTTCCATCCTGTATATGACAGAACTTTATTGAATTCGAACAGCTTCATGATGTGAGATAATAAGTAGGAATTCATGCCACCGTTGTATTTTATTTTTATAATTATTGTTTAACGTGTAAAAACTTCTATAGATTTCTACAAGGGTAATTATTTTCTTAAGTCTGTCTTATTATAGTCATGTCTGTGGAAATGAGACAGGTTTTTTGCTTTTCGGAAAATGAGATGAAAACAAACAAGTTTCTTAGCCAAGCAGCTTTGGTCTGTTGCATAACGAATATCCGAGTTTAATGATAAGATAGGAGACGCAGTCAGTCGTACCAACATTGGAATAGATAGCGTTTCGTCTGTCAGGATATTCTGGATAATGACCATTTGTTTCACAAGTAGGTCGTAAGGTAGATAGATAGGTATAGATATATTTATTTACGTTTCATCCGTTGTATAATTTCTTTACAATTCAATGCTGCTTAAATGTCTAACCCTATAATCAACTATAGCAAAATATTGTTTTCCATATTTCTCTGAGTTACTGCATTTCCATGTACCCATAGCGTCAAACACTACGGCCATCAAGCTATTGGGTCCTATTTACTCCTTTTCATTCAAATATCCACCTTTTCTTCTTGCTCCTTATTTCTAACTTTCCTTAGCCATCTATTTCTAGCTATGCCTAAATACTTTACTGTTTGCAATACATTGTTTCTTGATTTTACGCTGAATAACTTTTTCTAACTAAAATTTCTCTAGGTAACATAGTCAAATTCTTCTTTTCTACTTTCCTCTCCAATTCTTTGTTTCCGCATATTCTGTCAATAAACGGCACAAGTTATTTGTTTTCATATTATACATTAAGCACTTTCTTTGTTTTTCTTGCTCTCTCAATTCTTTTAATCTATCACCCCTGTTCTGGCCCATGCAAAATCCTCTCTTGCTATTTTGTCACAAATATTGACACATTTTTCTCTTTCCCAGTTCATTTTTATTTCTAGATATTGGAAATAGGGCTACCCATTATATCCTGCCTTTCTACATCTTCAATTCTCATTGTAGCTCTTTTCCAGAAACCTTTATCTACTTTATGACTAGCGCGCTCGCCTACCACCTAGGCGGCCCGGGTTCGATCCCAGGGACCCGCATGTGGCATTCGTGGTGGACGAAGCGGCGTCAGGGCGGGTTTTCTCCGGGTGCTCCGGTTTCCCCCGCCATCTCATTCCACCGGTGCTCCATCTTCATTCCATGTATCATCAGTGTCACCGCCTGCGGTGCCGTAGTAGTAAAAACGGGCGTTAAACACTACAACATACTTTATACTGCCCCTCCAAATATCCCCATATCCTATTTTACTCAGAATTGTTTTAATACTCTTGTACCAAGTGTCTCCTATAACAAAGTTTTGCTGCATTTATAAACACTGCTTCAAAATATTGTTAGTTTTCAGTTCTTTTATTCTGAACCAGTATTTCAATACTCTTTCCACAATTTTAGCTTTAGTACCATGTCTTCCTAACTCCATTTGTGCGACCTCATTTGGTGATGCTCTTGGTAAACCCAAAATTGGAGCTCGTAAGGTAAAGCACTACATAAAATGTGCTAGCACAAATAAAGAGGCATTTATGCTTAGTGCTCAATTTTAAGGTAGGTCTCTTGTGAAGCATATTAGTAAATATATTTCATTCCTGGTGTTCCCCACTTCCGCTTCTTAAAGCTGTTTGTATCAATATTGGCATAAAATGCCATCAAAATATCCTTCTCTTTGACGTTCCTCTTCTCTTCTGGGTGATACCGGAAATTCATACTTAAGGGGCTATTCAACGTTGAAGATTTTGATCCTCTTATTGGTGTGGCTTGGTAAAATATACGACCTACGGTTCCTAGAATTGTGTAAGGGAGAAGGTATAACGCAAAATTGATTTATGTACACATTGTTAAACCACCTATTTAGAGCTCTCTAAGGCAAATGATCCTTCGATTTTAAGCCAAACAGAAACCTTGGAAAAAGGCGCCGACGTAAGCATCCCTCAAATATAAAATAAATGTGAAAAATTAAAGAACCATAGATGACAATTTTATATACCTCAGAATCGTCATAAATGCCTTATAGATATAATTGCGTAGGATGATTTGTTGTTCATGAGAATCCCAAAAGAATGGAATAGAGTTCAGAACTACAACAAGTACTTCAAATTAAGCAGTTACAGTTTAGTGGATGTCTCAATACCAGAAACAGGATTTCAATCATATGCATATGTTTTCTCTAGTATCAGAAGATATGCTCACTTGGCATGTGATTTAGTTATCAACTTACCAACAGCGGTGACAATATGACAAAGTCAATCCGGTTACTTTTTACTGTTTTCTAAAATTGTATAATATTCTTTACTTTCTCTGTCTCTTACGCACTAAGTCGTTGCAAACACTCGATGCCCGTTATATCTTCCTTACCACGTACGGCTGTGTCACCTACACTCTGACCAGCTCGTGTCTGCATCTGCAATTTTGTTTCTGCTGCTGCCTCGCCCCTTTAAATAGATGGGGTGACGTCTCAACAAACGCACCGCCGATTACGCAGCTAGATTTTTCTCGAAGGCTCTGGAGAAAACCCCTTTTGTGTGGCCGCTTCATTGTTAGTTCATGAGTTCGTTCGCGTGTGTAGTGTGGGAAACAACCAGTGCCTTTGTTTGCTCGTCGGCCTGGTATGTGGTGTAAAGTAGCTTGGCCCCGTCCATCCTTTGTTGTGCGCTGAGCCTCTATTACTGGAAAGAGACTCTCGAGCGCAAAAACAATAATAAATTATAAGCCAATAGAACAAGTAAAAGCTTTTAATTAATTCGTTTGTCAAATATTACAGCTCCACCATAAAAAAGACGTGGAAAGAATTTGGAACAACATAATAAACTAAATGCACAATCAAAAAGAATTTTGGAAAACAAATGAGAAAATAAATTCAACTAGGATTTCACAATATCGTAGGAAAACGGGGCCTCCTTTATGGAAGCAAAAGTTGGACACTTAGAGCAAGGGATAAAGCTAGAATTAACAGCTTACAAATGAGGTTTCTTCGTTTATTAACTGGAGTAACGCTAAGAGATAGGAAGATAAACGAGAGATTAGGACGCAGTGGAATTGTAGAGAAATTGTTGAGGATATACAAAATTATCAAATTAAATGGTTACAACATATCCGGGAATGTTAAATTCCCGTTTACCAAAGACAGTATATCACTTCAAACCTCAAGCTAAAAGAGATGTAGAAAGACCATTCAACCGATGGAAAGATCAGTTTTTGTAATCGCAGAATGGGCATAACACCCAATGCTGCTTTGGTACAAGAAGAAGAAGAAGAAGAAGGAGAAGAACAAGAAGAAGAGTAAGAGGAAAAGGAAGAGGAAGAGGAAGAAGAAGAAGAAGAAGAAGAAGAAGAAGAAGAAGAAGAAAAAGATGTGTACAGTTTGTAAATATGTTATTTTTTCATATTAAGTTTATATTTAGTTTGCAAGTTCAGTATTTACGAATAATACGTGCCGTGAAACTTGGCAACAAGTCAAGTTAGCTCCCACTTAACGCAATCAATAGCGAATTCCCGCCTTGTCTGGTCGCAACCGTTTCCTCGCGGTATGGAAATGGCTGTTAAGGAGCCCTGGAACTTGACTTCAAATAATGTGGTAACACTTTATAGTGATATTATATTTAGTTAAACATTTAAATGTGTCTTTAAATCTACAAAACTGTAACCCAATATTCCACATGATGGAAAGCATTTTATTCATTTTCTGTATTGAAGAACATAAATTTGAGAAATATTGAGTTTTCTGAGAACATACATTTCAAATAGGCTCCCTGTATTCTCAGAACTGGCTCGTAGTGTTAAAATACGATCTCAAACAGTGAAACTCGACCCAAACAAGGCTCCCAGTGCCACGATATGTACTCTAAAGCAATATTTGTTTTAAAAAGGGGAGTATAGTAATGCTTCCAAAACTATTTCAAAACAGGTATCACACTGAGTGCTTTCTACCTGCCCCGTCAACTGCACACCTAAGTATTTAAACGTGCACTGGCGCCTTAAAATGGCGGAACTTGACAGTTTATTTATGTCCGGATTACTGCATTTCCTAGGTACATTTGTAAGTGGAGATCTAAAATTCATAAATTTTTTCACTTTTGGTCGAAATTTCAGTCCAAGTGTCCCGTAAAAATATGCTTTGATGATTTAAATCGTTCGCACAATCTTTTAATTCACGGAGAGACTACATAATATTGCGTTCCATTCTTATTTTATGGTAATGTGATGCAATACATTTATAAGGGAATATTTATATGTGTGTTATAAACACTTTCAATGCACCAATGCATACATATTAGAAACATCTTCCTTTTATTACGCAGTTCATAATGGTGGTCTTGCAAATTGGTGCTTCAAATATGCATCTATATTTTTCATTATTATTCCCCTTTATGCAGTACTTCTTAGGATATTATGGCTATATTTGGTTCCTCGCGCTCACCTTCTGTCTTTGTTTTGTGTTTGGAACTCATTACGCTCTCCGTATTTTCGTCATCACTTTAATTTCTCAATCCATTTTCGTTTCTCTCTACGATTGTGTCTGCTCACCAAGATAAGCGGGACAGCCCTGATGGATCTCATATACAGAAAATGCATAATTTCATGAAATGGGGACCACGACGAAAACCATACCCAAGCACAACTGAAAACATCCAAGAAGAATTTGAACAAGAGAGTGGAGATGAAGGCAAATGTGCAATTGAAATGAATAGAGTCAGGGACTGAGTTTCGAGTATGCATACATTTTCACAGAATCGAATGTCAACGGGTAAATGGAAACTCCTAAGGAATGGGGAGAAAGAAGTGGAGGAGTGCTGCTAGAATTAACAGACATGGCGCTCAGTTACATGTGAACAAGTGAACATTACAGAGGAGAGAGCAGGAAAACTGGAAATGAGGAATACGTGGAGTACCTACCTGAAGTACTGAAGTCGATATAACGTATTGCAATTCTGCAGATGGAAACTGGAGTGCACAGGAAAACACAGTAGAGAACTACTCCGTCAAGCTCTCAGAGTTCGTGCAGTTCAAACACTATTAAATAAATTGAGCAAGTATGGATAACTTTGGAAATAAGTATTGCAATCGCGTAGATGTAAACTGAAGTGCTTAGAAAACATAACAGAGATCTTCCACAAACTCCCGAGTGCTCGTACACTTTAAACAGTATGAAATGAATTGGGAAATCATAGGAGGTTTTTACTTGCCTTGCCAATGTTTCATCAAAGTTGGTAAACACGTTGGAAAATTACATTTAGGAGTACGAGAGAATAAAGTTTTAGCTGAATATGTGTTAGCATTAATAAAATGTAAATGTTGCACTGCCTTTATAGAAGCCAAACTGATATGGTGGCTTGGATGTACACAAGGCAGTAGCTTGAGTGGACTATTTTTCGATCTCTATTGGGGCTTCTATTGTGATGAACTAGAAACTCAAAGAGGATGTTGAAAGTAAAACCCACTCTACTCATGCACAACAGCTCTGCACGTGGTATGTGTGTTTGCTATAACATCTTTAACTGTATTTAAAATAGGGTATTTCTGTTTCAACCGCATGCTGCATATCATGATTCAAAACGTCTCTTTCAATTCACGGAGACATTCCAGTCATTTAACTGGAAGACTGTGGTTATAAAGTACTCTACCTTGCCTACCCTTATGTTGACATGCTCCAAGCAAATTTCACATAATTCGTTGTTTTGTATTGTTGCTGCTTCATAACAACACGAATGAAGAACTTATCACAATAGTGGAGCGCGCAGAAAATAGGCGTAGTTAAAAAGCTTCAGCTTATGGCCGCCAAAAAATGATACGTTGCAGCTGCACAATGACAACTCCTCCCGAAGACCTGCACAGATATGCCACCTAACCTACTGCTCAGTATCTATTCGAACCACTCAGTACACCCATGAGAAAGATTTCCTCACCAAGACCTTATGTCAACATTATATCTCTATCTGAACAACATCGATGCCTCAAAACTTACAGTTGTAAGTTATTTTCGCGATGGTTCACACCGTGCCATTAGTTTGTCATTTTCTTATAGTTGTCGTAAGCAATACATAGTGAGAAAAGCAATTGAGAAGTATAATATAAATAGTCCTGTAGTGAACTGAACAGTTCCTTCCAATGTGGTGTTGAATAGGGTTAGGATATGCATGTGGGGTAAATTAACTTGAAAATCTATTGAAAGTATAGAAATAATTTTCAAAAGTGAATGTACAGTGCAATTTAAGGTGATGTTAATTATAAAACATTTGTACGTGTACTTTTATGGATGTTTCCAAAACTTCAATTTCCTGTGTCTTGAGTGAACTCTCAAAAAAGTATTCCTTATTTTAAAATTACTATCTGAGGAATTCAACAAACAGAATCTTCAGTTTATATATGTGACTGAACGTTTGCTACAAGTGCTCACTTTTATCTTTAAACCTGCATACACATATTCTATTTGTAATGAAAGTTTAGTCTTACTGTAAGCTATATTAAAATATTATTTTAAAAACATTTAATACAAAAATAACAAAACATCTTGACAACAGCTATTCTTTATAAGGGCTAAAATGTCACCAGTAATGTTATCATTTTCGCACGTGATCGTGTTCAGAACAAAACTTAGATGAGGACGAGGACAGAATTATGCAATGTGGGAATTTGTAAAGAACAATTTCCTTTTCGCCATTAGTTCTACAAAACCTTTGTATCTTTGCCAGTTTTAGGTTTGGCAAGATGGTTATAAACCTTGCAATTTTTTGTTTTACATCGTTTTGTTATTTCACGCTTTAATATTCAAAATGTTCTTAAAAGGTATACAAAATCAATTTGTGTTTTTTCCAGGAAGCTAAGAACGCTAATACGAGTAATCCCAAACTATAATCTCGAATGTTTTCCTTTCTTAGATTCATGATTTACTGCTTTTAATTCAGTAGAAGCATTTGTCTGAAGGGAATGAATTATTCAATTAGCTTAATGCTTGAAATTGTGTTTTAATTACTCCTGGCAAAACGTGTAGCTTGAAGGGAGATCATAAACCTGAAGTAGTAAATATGTCCTTCCTTAGCTTTATTATGGCATGTTTATCAACGTATGCAGTACAGCATATTTGGATTGAGCACAGATACTGTTAACAAGCATGCCAGTATGTCTAATTACTGTTTTCTGTTATAGGCAAGGGTTTTCAGTGAACCTGTTTCTGACTCATTTGCTAACCGAAAGCTCTACTATAGTTAATAAACTGAATTTATTTCGTGAAGAAAATCAAAATACTTTACTGCCATTGCGTTTAGATGTTCGGTTTCTTGCTACGATACCCTACTAATATAAAGGTGATGCAAACCACCCCGTGTACGCCTCATATTCGAGAGGTCCCGGTTTCGAATCTTATATGGGCAAGGTTTACCTAGGTGTTCCTTATCCTGAGAAAACGAATATTTTAAAGTTTCAGGGACCCTTCGGCCATTTCACAACACAATTGACTATTGTTTCATAAATTTGAAAGGACACTGGTAAATGTGAAGGAGAAGTTTGTAGTTTCACGCTATGATTATCGTTATTGCAGTACATCTGTTCAACACTAACAATATGCCCTACCGAAAATTAATGTCAGAAATTGTTACTCTTATAATTATTAGTTGTTTACTTGTGAGTGGAAAACTTTCGTCCATGGCTTAAGACCGAGGAAATGTAGCTTCATTTCATTCCTGTCTTGCGCGAGACAATGAAAACCCTATACAGTAATCATTTGACTAGTGCACACCAATAAAGATGCAGGATTTCAGAAATCCGATCGTAATGACAACAAAATTACTTTTTATAGTTGATATAGATTTTCCCAGTCAAAGTTCTTATTTGGCGTATTCAAAGGCTTTAAAATACAAATGTTATCACAGAAAACGCTGTCAAATATACTTATATATCTCCTTGGACTAGACATTTATGGCTTATCACATGTAATTCGCTGTTTGCATAAACATTTGTGTTTATGCCTTCATTGGTCGTCTACTATAATGAACAATATTCCATCTATTTTTACATTCTCTACTACCTATAGTAAGTAGAGGAAGTATTGTATTGCACCCAAAAATTCTCTGGCGGGATTTCACCGGAAATATATTTTCTGAAGCCCCCCTGAAACCACAAAAGCATTTTTAGAAAAAGGTCCGAATGTGTGTGTGTGTGTGTGTGTGTGTATGTGTGTGTGTGTGTGTGTGTGTGTCTGTCTGTTTGTGTGTCATTCTGCGGATAGCATAGTTCAAAAACGAAAAGTCGGTTAAAAACCAAAGTTGGTATTCAAGTTTAGTGTGTTGCAAGGATGCGACACGAAGATTTTGAAGAAACTTCATCCCAAACTACCCTTTACATGGAAACTTTTTCGAAAACTTTGATTTTATTGATAGTGGCTCTATCCATTATGATTAAAATGACAAAGATATTTTATGACAAACGAAATGCCTATTTTGAATTATCTGACTATAATCTATGTAGTGCTGTTTACTCTGGATGACTTTTGAATAACTCGTAAACCGTATGAGATATGAGAAAATTATACAAAAAATTACTATACAAAAATGTAGATGTTACTAAAACACACAATCTATGTCCAAATACATTTTTTGTACAGCGAACCATTTCGGAGATATTCCTCGTTATTTGTGTCAGTTTCGGAAAACTTTAAATTTCGTCAAATGCAACATCGTTTCTCATTTTTTGATATGTTAGCCGTGAAAAGAGAAGAAAATCTCAAAACTTTAAGAGATTTCACTATCGCTCAAAGTCTACTGTATTCCCATATTCCCCATATTCCATATTCTCCCTTGCACCTACAAATAAATAAGCAATAAAATAATTTCTGCAAATGTTTATCTCAACTAACACGAGGAAGATACAGGAATAAGAGTTTGTAAGAATGGTTAGTACATCAGTAGAGAAAGTCATGTGAGTGCAACACATCAGATTTTTTAAAATTCGTTTGCATGCGAAGGATAATATAGATTATACATTATGTTACATCCCATAAAACCATAATGTGGTTTTTATAGATATGGCAGAGACTCTTTTTTCATGTTATTTCCATGTTACATAGTTTAATTCAGCTGCAGCTTGGTTTCTTAAACACTTACTGCTTTAATTAAATACATGAAGGCCATTTTTATCTGCTGGAGAAGAAAAGGGGAAAGAACGCCTGTCACTGAAATATTTCTACATACCACTAGAAGCGTGAGGTAAATTTCGATTAAGGAAAGTAATTTATAAAACCCATAGATTATTCAAACGTAGCGTGTCCTTTGTGTGATTCGAGGATCCATTTCCCGAGTGTAACCTTCACCTGAATTTCGTAACCACCGAAGCTATCTGATTTTCTCGGAAGACACTGATTGGTTCATCTATAATCCAGGACTAACTCCGGGCCAGACAGAACTAGGAGATTGTCACCAGTAGTACAGTGCCATCGCAGTGTCTTGCTCGCATTCCCTTTCCTATGGGTTACATTGCGTTTCCTCAGTGTTTAGAAATGATGACAATCTAGGTACACTTACTAGTGCAATAGCAATGTTCCTTAAGGATACCCATCTGTGTAAAACGGCTAAAAATTTTAAAAATTGTCAAAAATGGACTTTTGTTGTATCAAATAGTTTAAATCTTTTGCTTTATTTTGATATGCTTCTTATAGCCTTACGGCCTTTTTAACTATGTCACGTGGCCGTCTAACTGATTGCTTGTAAGTGGTCATGTCCATTTAAATCGACACAGTTCCATTATCCTTGCTATGACTTCAAACTTAGTTTTTCCATGTTTTTATTTTTAACACTATTTGCTCCTTAAAATGCTCCACACGATGCAATTTTCAGTACTTATGCATGAAATTTGGTGTATCTGCTTAGAAATAACATTAAAAAGAAATTATGAGATAATTTCTTCATAACGTGAATAACTGCTGAGTAATTAAATATTAAAGTTTATATTTCGAAATTTAAATGAAAGAAATTATGAATTTAAACTTTAAAATTTATTTTTATCCAAACTAATAACAAGATTAAAAAATTATCTCATCAATTTGCTAACATTCTATTACAGGACATAACTGAACATTATTAAGTTTTTCAAATCAAAATTGCATCATGGGGAACCATTTATACAAATATTTAAACACATATAATAAAATATTGATATGTTAGCAACTAATCTGACTAAATGTATGAAATTTAGCACAGTTACTCCTCACTATACAGTGATTGTTGTGTTAAAATTTCAAATCAATTCAATGAAAACTGTAGATTTTCAAAATTTCACAGATGGATATCCTTAAATAGGAAACACTCAAGAATGCAGGTCCAAAAACCTAATAAAAAGCTAAGTTTAGAGGTGCCTGTAGATTACTCGTGTTTTATTAGATCTAGCAGCTAGCAATATGCAGCTACTTATATGATTTAACCATCAATTTCCAAGTGAAAATTTTCGGAGGTGGTTTTGCATACATAATATGTATAGTTTGCGAAGCGTGTGCGCCTGTCAAGCCGACTGCCAGCCTCACGCTCACATACAAGGTGGAAGGAAAGTCATTACATTGATTTAAACCAGTGGTGGATCTGGGTATTTGGAGCACATTTTGTATCTTACGGTTTTATCTCTGACCATTTATTAAGGGGTATTTCAGTTTTGTCAAAAACAACCTGGCAACACTGCAGATTGTGTGGGTGGTCACTTTCCCTAGCTCAGTACATAAACAAGCAGCGAAACGGCGCGTCTTGAAAACAAACTTATACCCTGTCTTGTACTTCCGTGTTTACTTTGGGAGTGTAGGGGCCAATCACAAGCGTTAGCTTCCACAATAATACACAAAAGCGAAAGCACCCGACATGTTTACATCCACCAACCAGGTGAATTCCCTGACCAACTTCAACGTAACGTTGTCGACTTATCTCACGTTTAATAAAACAGCTCGGAGTATTCGTTCACGTCTTTGAAGTGATTAATTATTTCGAAACCCTGTGTGATGTCCCATAATTACTACCGAAGCTATGTCAGAAATAAGTTACTCTACGCATCTACCAAGTGACAAACAGCTATCTTTGTACGTTCTTATGTAATTACGCATACAATTTGGATCAAAAACCATTTATTTTTTCCATATCGACTGATCAAAGAACAAAATCCCAATCGACTTTTTTGTTTGTAATGCTTCTAAGAAGCACATGTTAGCAGGAATTAAATAACTTCCCTTCCAGCCTGTATGTACGGCAGAGGTGGATGATCAACAGATACGGGGAGGTGACATGACAGGCGTCACGCATCTCCCGGTCGTCGGTCTGGGTGGCTCAGTTGGTTAGACGCTGGCTTACCGATCCCAAGGTCGCGGGTTCAAACCCGGCCCAGGCCAATGGTTTTTAAGTGTGCTTAAAAACGACAGCTCCATGTCAGTAGATTTACTGGCATGTAAAAGAACTCCTGCGGGACGAAATTCCGGCACATCGGTGACGCTGATGTGATCCTAGCAATTGACAGCGTCGTTAAACAAAAAAAAAAAAAAAATAATAATAATAATAAAAATAAAATAAAATAAAAAAAAAACATCTCCCGGTCGAAAAGTTGACATACGAGCGCACCGCTGCCACCTATCGCAGCTCCTTAATTTCCCAATGATGCTGAGGGGCAGCCAGTCCTGTACTTAAAATCCACTCCCTAATGAGTGAGATCGAAAGTTTTACGTATCAAATTGTAGCTTTTAGATTTTCAGCTCTCACTTTAACAGAGAAAATGTCTTGTGGACCATTTAGAGCTTCCTGTTTCAAATAAAGGACGCTTACGCCTAATCTCATAAGCATATTAGTAGCTTATATGCATTTTTTCTCATCTTTACTATACTTTCATAATTGTTTTTCACTTTCACAGTCGCCGAACTGTGAACCCACTGTACCGACCAATCGTCCAGTCCCTGTTGGCTATTGTAGAGGAATTCCGATGCATGTTCGATATAGAGGTCAGTGACAGAACGATCCGTCGAGAGACGAAACGACTCTGTTTTGATGGCCATGCCCCTGCTCACAAACCGCTGATAAACATGCTTTCCTTTAGTGATTGACACCAAGTCATTTGAAATCGCTTTGGTTGAGAGATTAAAACTAGAGCTTCCTGACTGGAGGAAACCTATAACACTGATTACAATACTGCATATTAGTATACAAAATAGATAACACTTTTAGAACTTTAATCTCTTGTCCATGCAGATTCCAAGCAGTCAAGACACAAAACAAGGTCAGTTTGGGTAACATTTTGGTACTACTTTGACCCTGCTATTCTTAAAAATAGTACACACTCATAATGACCCGATGAAGAAAATTCTAAGAATTACTGCTAAGGAAGTACTTTAGATGCTATTAAATTGCATCTGTTTCTTACTTAACGCAGATAAATTACTATTATGTAATGTAACTTTTGTATTGACCAAAACAGGGCAAAGAACCCTTTATATATACCATTTTATTAACATGTTTCATATTCAATACAATAAAATGGATATATACCTACTTTTAACAAAGTAGGTTACAAAATATTTATTTTTTTCAACGTAAAACCAGTATACAACAATGTGTAACCTTCTTTTAAGTATAAAACATTGATTTTTTGTGGTGTTTAACGCCCGCTTTTACTACATACGGCACCTCAGGCGGTAACACTGATGATACATGGAATGAGATGGCGGGGGAAACCGGAGAACCCGGAGTGAACCCTCCCCAGCGCCGCTTCGTCTATCCCAAACCCCACATACGGTTGCCTGGGATCGAACCTGGGCCGCTTTGGTGAGAAGTGAATGGTCTAACAACTCGGCTACGGCGCGGTCGTGTAAAACATGGATCAAAATGTAGGACAATACACTGAAATTGTTTCTTGTGAGCATAAAAACTGATCAGATCAACAGTAGTAGCAGTAATAATAATAGTAATAATAATAATAATAATAATAATAATAATAATAATAATAATAATAATAATAATAATAATAATAATAATAATAATAATAATAATAATAATAATAATAATAATAATAATAATAATAATAATAATAATAATAATAATAATAATAATAATAATAATAATAATAATAATAATAATAATAATAATAATAATAATAATAATAATAATAATAATAATAATAATAATAATAATAATAATAATAATAATAATAATAATAATAATAATAATAATAATAATAATAATAATAATAATAATAATAATAATAATAATAATAATAATGACGACAACAATGATAATGATGATGATGATGATGATGATGATGTTGATGGTGGTGGTGGTGGTGATGCTGATGGTGTGTGCTGGTGGTGGTGTGTGCTGGTGGTGGTGGTGGTGATGGTGGTGGTGATGGTGGTGGTGTGTGGTGGTGGTGATGGTGGTGGTGGTGGTGGTGATGGTGGTGGTGGTGGTGATGGTGGTGGTGTGTGGTGGTGGTGGTTATGGTGGCGGTGGCGGTGGCCGTGGCCGTGGCCGTGGCCGTGGCGGTGGCGGTGGCGCTGGCGCTGGCGGTGGCGATGATGATGATGATGATGATGATGATGATGATGGGCCCTACATATTAGTCATTTTCAACGCAGTATTGCAAAGTGTTTTGTTCATAATTGCTTGAAAGGCAGATTTAAGAATATTCACACTGGATATAACATATCTGGTTTGAACAAGTGCTTGATTATATGTGCACTGGTTGCTCTTCTATGTAACAATATGTAGTTTTTCTCTTTCCATTGAACTACTTCCACATTAAAACAATTGTCACTTCTAACGTCATTGTCTGAAGAACAACAACCTTCTGATTTCGATGTAGGGCGAATCTGTCTTCACTAGTACGGTTCTCAACCTAAATATTCCCCGAACTGTCAGATACATTGCCTAATGTTTCCAGTTGACTTTCAGTGAGCAGTGTTTTGTCATGATAATGTATCACCATTCACTACGATAACTAAAATTGCGTCCTGTTTCAACAGTCAGTATGACTTAACTGATTTGTATTCTCGTGCGTTTATTTCAACAATATATTTCCATTGTTGCAGAAGCAAACCACCACTGTATTCTTGTTTAAAGTGACATACACATGGATTTGGACATAGTGGAACGTGGAATTTAATGGAAAACCTGTAGCAGTTAGTGTTAAGGATACCCATGTGTGAAATTTTGAAAATCTACAGTTTTCATTGGATTGATTTGAAATTTTAACACAACAATCACTGTATAGTGAGGAGTAACTGTGCTAAATGTCATACATTTAGGCAGATTAGTTGCAAACATATTAATATTTTATATATATATATATTTTTTTAATATTGGTATAAATGGTTCCCCATGATGCAATTTTGATTTGAAAAACTTGATAATTTTCAGTTATGTCCTGTAATAGAATGTTAGCAAATTGATGAGATAATTTCTTAAACTTCTTATTAGTTTGGATAAAAATAAATTTTAAAGTTTAAATTCATTAGTTTTTCATTAAAATTTTGAAATGTAAACTTCAATATTTAATTACTCAGCAGTTATTCACGTTATGTGAAAATTATCTCATAATTTCTTTTTAATGTTACTTCTAAGCAGATACACCAAATTTCATGCATGAGTACTGCAAATTGCATCGTGTGGACCATTTTAAAGAGCAAACAGTGCTAAAAATGAAAACGTGGAAAAACTAAGTTTGAAGTCATAGCAAGGATAATGGAACTGTATGGATATAAATGGACATGATCACTTACAGGAAATCAGTTAGACGGCGACATGACATAGTTAAAAAGGCCGTAAGGCTATAAAAAGCATATCAAAATAAAGCAGACGATTTATACTATCTGACAAAACAAAAATCCATTTTTGGCAATTTTTGAAATTTTTAACCTTTTTTCACAGATGGGTATTCTTAAAAGCAATCGGCTCATGATGACCTAAAGATCACGTGTAACAATTCCAAATATAAAATCACGAAATACGAATTCTTTAAATTGAAGGTTTTATGAGTAGTACACATACGGAGAAACAAATATATAAAATTAAATTTAAATTTAAATTAATACCACAAAGATAAATTTCTTGACGGATCATATTGACCCACAGATAACAGCAGAGTTAAAGGATAGATATCATTAAATCCAGTTGTCACTCACAAATAACACAAATGGTACTCAAAGCTATATTAAAGATGAAAATACAGAAAAGAGAGCAATGTCCCACACAGTGGGTAGCTTAGAGAGCGGCGCAAGCGATATTGACGTTTTTCTATGGGAACAGTGTAATGTTTTATGGAGTGATGAGTCATTGTATATGCCCGAAAGGTGGGTCTGCGAACAGTGTTGTGGCCACAGTGAAATTCAGAGGAGTAGTTTGATAGTCAACCGGTTTTATTTGGTTTCGGCTTTGGCCATTAGTTTTGGTTGATGCCACAGTTAATGCAGGTGCTTATGAAAACATTTTGAACATTACAAGTGTTGTTTTCCACAATGTGGCCGAAATTTGGACACACGTATTTTGTGTATCAGTTTGGTAATACTCCTGTTCACAAATAGACGAAAATTCCATTTTAGTACGAAGAGAATCAATCTAATGTACTGAACTCGTCTGCTCCAAGCCTCGACCTAATATGCATCGGGAATGACTCATTGCTCGAAAAATTGACAACATATATTCAGCATACTTCCACACGAATGTCAAGAAATGCAGCCTTCGCTGTTTCCAGAACTAAGGGGAAAACCTTCTCCGAAGATTAAGAGGAGGGAATGCAGGTTTAAGGGCGCTCAACTTCATGATCATCAGCGCTCTTAAAAGGCATTTCATCCAGATATAAACTTCAATAAAAATAAAATTACTAGTAAAAATAAATATATAAAATAGGGGGTCAAAAGCCAAAATGAAAACAAAGTGTGAAAAATGTTAAAAGTGTTTGAAAACTAGATATCTAAAGTTTCAAAGCCTCAAATTCATATTACTCTTCGCTAAAAACTTAAGAACTCTTTCAGCCGCTTGTTTGTCGTCCGCCAAGACCTCTGCAAGTCTAGCAGGCAGCTGCAGAGAGTCTCGAATGTGCGCTAGAGAGGAACACTAGCAGCACGGGACGGACTGACAAAAGGTTGTCGCACAGCGGATAAACAGGAGCAGGGTCCCGTTTAAGTAGGTAACCATACGAAAAATTGCAGTAGCCAATTCGCAACCAAGTCAAGTTAACCTCCTCGCGACGAGATATGCGAGAGGAAGTTACCCAGTTTATCGGAAATTCTTTCACTTGTCTAAGCTTATTACCGCAGAGAGATGACCACGACAGCACCGCTCTTCGAACTTCAAGCCTAAAGTCTTAAGAAGAACACGAGAAATGGCAATACTGGGTTCTATGGTTGCCGCCTTTGCTGCCAAAAGCGTGTAAAACATGGAGGGCATCCTGCATACGTTGTACAATAGGATGGGAGTTGTACAGCTCACGAAGGCTCTAAAGTGAGCCCGAAGACTAAACATTGAATATCAGAAGGAGGTTTATACGTTATTTGCTATATCACTGGTTTCTTTAGAACGAACAGCATGTCCGAAAACTTTGTCTTACAGTGTGCATTTTTAGCCATCATATTAAATATTTGTGACAATTAAGATCGATTAACACGAGATAAACAATGTATCGCAAAATAACATGAGTATAGCTTACTTTAGCCACTTTGTGTGTTGGTACAAGCTTGGAACCAGTGGAAACCATTCCAAATGTGCCTAGCACTTAAAAGATCATTAGGTGTTTTACTAATGAAGCTGAAAATCTATTGTGATATTTGCGTTGCCTTTATGTTTCTATACGAATTTCTGTATCGATAAGCAATTACACGCTAATGGTACAAAAACTGTATCACATGTATCTGTTTACTGAAAGTGTGTATCGTGTCCATCGGAGTCTCCTGATTCACTTGATAGAAAATAAAAGAATATGGAGGCACTACTTCTTCGCATTAATTTTTTTCGTATTTCGCGAAATGAGCTCTAATTTTCGCATTTTTTCGCTCTATATGGCTTGTATTATCGCTTTAACTCCGCGATATCTTTTTTTAAATCATGGTGAATTACACTATGGGGAATGTTTTGTGTAATGAGCTTGGTTCTGTATTTTCGCAGTACATGGCCTGTAGTTTATACTTAAATATGCCTCCCTGTATTTATTTTTTTGGTAATTTTATATTTTTATTAAGTGTATTTGATACCTACACATTTTAACGTTGTTGGGTAATATCAGCCTAACCAGAATGGTATGCTGGGGTTTTGTGCTACAGGAGTTTTTCTACTTATTAGGAGATATGCTGACATGATGCTATCACATTTTATCTTATAAACACTGCATTTGTTTCAAATGTTTGTGGTATTATCGAGTACACAGTAAGAAATAATGTTCTTGTGGAGGTTTATGTTTACATACGTATCTGTAGTTAGAATAACAACCGGAAGATCTCCTGGAGTACTGAGGTAACCCTTCCTTTGGGATACTGTGAAAAAAGAAAGCACTTTGTATAAGTAAAGGTTAAAATAGGCTGTTGGAATCTAAAATAATTTAATTTTGCCTATTATTTAACCTTTTTCGCGACGCGTTGATGTAATGAAGTAAAGAATAAAGATACACGGTACAGACACAGAGGGGACACCTTGCTCACTTCGACATACACAGATCTATTGTGTCTACCACTCCCCAGGAGGCAGGGATGAAATGGGGAGCCGAAGGTGCCACACACGGTCACACCTAGACAGGCCACAGAGACGCGCGAAAGTCCCTAACAAGTGCTGGGATCTCTTCATCCCGGAGCCAGCCCCTGGCAAGCAGCCATCACACCGCGGTTGCGGTGTCGTACTGTCCCCCCCGGCGGAGGACAAGGTGTGCCAGACGCCACCTAGCGCCGAGAACAGGAGTCACCATGCGCAATCATTCGCGCCATCTACCCGGCACTGCCAACACTACACGCCTGAAAATACACCTGAAAGATGGCAAGGAAATGGAACGAAGGGAAATGATGGAAAGGCAATCGTGGTATCAAATAATGCACCCCGGCATTCGCCTAAGTGACATGGGGAAACTATTGAAAAATCCATGTCAGAGTGCGCGGCCACGTTGATCGAACCCGCGACCTCCCGAATGCGGGCCATCCCACTCGGTGATGTAACATAACATAAATTCCGCTCACATGCAACCGGAACCAAAGACTAATTATAACTCTCTGGCAAAGATAACTGAGAGGTACCTGTAGTATAGTTGTTCTTGTTTATACTGGCATACTAATCACTAATTACCATCAAATGTGCAAACAACTGCCACTAGAAGCAAGAGACAAAAACAACGTAACGTTGTACTCTGCAAACTAGTGAAGCATTGCCTTGCAAGTGTATGCAGACGCAAGGTCAAAGTGTAGTATAACGCGACTGTTTTGTTTCTTCTCGCAGTGAGCTGCACACGTGGAGTGATAGTGTTCATATGATGCTTGTAGGTTGTGCTGCAGTGAGGCGGTTTTCATAGTCAAGCTGTACCTACCTGCAGTTGTTTACATGCGCGAGCGATAACAGTAAAGTCCATGTGCAGTATACCTATGGAAAAACGCACACGTCTCCAGTCTTCACCAATCACCGTCGTTTTTGCATAGTAAGCTTAAAGCATCAATCGCTTGACTTCTCCTAAGTACATTAGAATTGTATAATATGGCTTACGTCACTGACCAAAAGATATATACCCTAGCTAACGATATGTATCTAGTTTACAGGAAGTGATAACTCGTTATACCCTTAACCAAATAACCTCCGACGAGCCACGTAAAATACTTGTATAGGCTAAGATTAGGCAGGTTGCTGTTCTCAAGAGAAGATGATACTTCAGGGCGGTGCGATGTAATCCTTCCAATGTGTTGGTGCTAAGAAACATTGTTCACACAGGAAGACTGGCAGCAGTAAAGGATTCACGGGGTGGCTAGAAGGTTATGTAGCGTTATTAAGTGACCTAATGGATGACAGCAAAGCCTAGCTTACAGGGGCTTAATATAGAGGCAAGTTTCTGAACGGAGCACTAGGATAGCTTTAACTTCATCCACTGGCCGATATATTTGGCTTTATCATGTATATTAAATGGCCGTTAACCAGTCCAGAATTTAACTAGCATGTGACAAAGGTAACACCATTATATTGCACTGAACAAGGGACAATGATGTACTTAGTTATAGCACCTTGCAATTTCAGATTTACTAGATAGTCACCGAAGATTTTATGTCCTGCTATCACACACAATAAGATGTGTGTGGTTTATGATTAAAAAGATCGGTGTTAACTATTGCATACTAATTCCGACAAATTTCAAGCAAATAAATTGAGACGCTTATCACATAGTTGTTGAACATATTTATACTATGAAACGGGATTTCAAGGCCAAATGCAGTAAAGTTTTAAGGGTACATAGGACTGAATTTTCCAACTTCTATATCTTTTAATCAATTTTGATGAAATTTTGTGTGCATATTTATATTGTAACCATATTATGCTGTGCAAAGTTTCAACTCTGTATGTTGCTTGGTTCAAGAAATATTTCAAATTATTTAAATAAATTAATAGTCGCACTTAAAACGTCCCTTGCGACAAAGTTTTCATCCAATCATTCTAAAATTTTGTAGAGATGCGCTTTAAACAAGGATAAATTAGAATTGTATTGGGATTTTATATCTGGTTATTTGTTTGGCTTACAGAAAAAAGGAAATATTTATATTTCATAATTTTTAAAAAATATGGAGTAACAGCCTGTTCTGAAGGATAAAAAACACACTAAAATCCATCTTATATCAAAACCCAATACAATTTTTATTTATAGTACATATTACTACATACTATGCAAGTTTTAAGTCATTCTGATAAGAAATGCTCCCCAAGGAGCATTTTGCATTGAGCAAAATGCTGAAAAATTGCAAACTGAGAAAAAGGCGAAAGAAAATAAACCGAGCTCACAATTGCCTGGACCATATGTCTCCCCCTCAGACATCTTGTTTCTTTCTTCAGATGATATTTTCAATTACATTACAAATGGCAGTGGCCAATCATTAGCAAGTTCAAAATAGGAGTGAAATGGCACAGTAACAGTTATATCATAAAAATGGGCATATATGGACATTTAAATACCACACACATGAAGTTAAAGGATGGCTTCTGTTAGCTTTAAAAATGGCGGAATTGAACAAATAATGGATGTATATGATAGAGGAAAGATTATAATATTTTTAACGCTAAAATAAAAAAATTCAATTTTTTACATAAAATCGTCAAAACTCAGTCATATGTACCCTTAAATCAAATAAGCTTCAAGCAATTAAAACAAAGTGTAATATGAAATACACCACATTAAGTAAATTTCATTACAATTATGCATATTACACAAGTATGCTTAAAAATTATGTTTTCAAGTGAATCCATGTGTCCAACAGATGTTTTGCGCTGAGTATAAACCGTTTGCTTGTTTTTCTATCACGTCAAGTTTTCGAGAAGATCAAGAGGGTGCACACCATTTGCGCAAAGCTGATCATGGGATAAGGTTACACAATCGAACAAATGCAAGTTCCGCTACCGCAAACATTAGGATAAGTACGGCGAACAAATATGACAAATTAATCACACAGTGCAAGCGATTACATAACTTTAGGAAATCTTCTTTCTCACAATATTTTAAGTGCATGTCTCTAAGCTCTAAGCATGGCATATAAATCGTTCGTAGGAAGGAAGATTAAGTCTCTCATAAATTTATCAAACCGTCTTTTATTTTCTAAATTTACGAATTAAGTGTGCCAGCACTCATGAACAGTACTGCATATGTTCATGTGCTGTCTGCAATGTTTAGGGAATTCCAGAGCGAAATATAGGTATATCTACGTTTCTTTTTTTCAGAACAGGAAGTTTAGGAAACATATCATACAGAAACACACATAGAACATGGATCTGTGTAGAAGTTATTCGACTGATACGATATCGTTAATGAAGTACGCCAATACTAGACACGTTACCAGCCACAACAGCTCTGAAGAAAATGAGTGCTATGAGGAATCCTTCCACACTTCTGGTGTAAATTACGCCTTAATACTCAGTTGCGCTAATAACATGTTACCTATTGTGATACCCTAACCTTGCCCATTTGCGTAAATGCAACTACCTTTGCGTAAAAGTGCTGCGCCGAATCAAACGTGTTTCATAAAATTGGATATCATGAGTTAGTTTGTATAGCTATAGACAATGAGGGTTATATCATAAGTACATATTTAGTACATATTATATAATGATTTTAAATAAGCAGAAAAGGAAGGCCAACATACCTACAAATATGTAACACATTTCCTAACAGACTCCAGGTTACAAAATCATTGTGAACACCGCTTTGGAAAATGAGAGGCTACTAGTTTGTAACATGAGTTCACAGTTACATTTCTTATATGCTTACATCGACTATTTTCCAGATTGTCTCGGATTTTACAGCGATGAACAGTTGAATGTTATCACCAAGATTTGAAACCTACTGAAAGAATCTGCGCAGTTAATATGATGACAGAGTACTGCTGACACCCGAAAGGAGAAAGTATTTCTGATGCTTATGAAAGAAGTGCGAAAAGAAGAAAACTTCTTGTTGTAAAATTGTATCAGTTATTGGCAATTCTTCTCATATATAAGTACATTATGTCTACAATTACATCATTCCAATTTACAGCATGTTCTTAAGTATGTACAGGGGTACAAATATGTTGTTAATGAGCTAATATGAGCATTTTGTATTCAGTTCCTTTAAAAATCTACCCGAGACAGAAGAGAGCTGTTAAGATATTTGTAATCAGCACCTCAAAATTGGTCGGCATTGACATTGAAAACAAAAACATCATTTTTCAAAATGCAGAGTAGCGTTTGTTATTCTTCGAATCTAGTCCATTACAATGAAGTAAAAAAAGTTTCGTGTATTATTGCAGTTTTCCTTGTAAAAAAATTAAAATATGCTACTTATATGCTATAATATGCTACTTAAGATCTATACTAAATACGAAAGCAAAAAATACAGAGGTATAAATCAAATATAAAGAATTGTATGCCACAACCAGTACTATATTAATGCAGCAGTATCCATTTTCTAAATAATATGAATGCGAAATATTCAATTAGAACTCATTTTCTTGATGATTACATGTTTAATGCCATTCTCCGAGCTACTTAGCCCAAAATGATGAACCAAGATAAAGAATTAGATGATATGACCAAACAAATACAGAGCCTACATAAAATATAGTCTAACAGTGGATTCTTGCACACTGTGGTGCTTTTGAAAATGGCTAATATTTTATTTAAAATCAATTTAGTGGTAAAACAAAGTTTCTCCTATGAATCAATTAAAAGAAAAATAACTTAAGATAAATTAACAACAAATAACACTTCGAAATCTACAGTCAAAATGGAAGAAAAGTTTGGATGGTCCATCAATAGTACCAAGAACATCCTGTGTTGTTGAATAAACATGTTTCAGAATTGGAATAGTGTCATCTCCAAATTGTTTGTTGTACTCCAAAGAAGAAATGACATGGAATATCTAAACAATTGTGAATCCGTTATGGCTTCTGAAGTTCTAAATTCAAAACAGTGGGAGGGAAAAAAGGAGAATGATTTCAGTATTAACCCCTCAGCATTAGATGCACATACATACCGGGTAGAAGGGAAGTTATCAAATCACTTTAAACCAGTGGTAGAACCAGGTATTTGAACATATTTTATATCTTACGTTTTGATTGTGTGGGTGGGACTTTCCCTAGATCAGTACGTAAACAAACTTCTTGAGAACATAAACACATACTCTGCCTTGTCCTTCCGTGTTTCCTGTGTGAGTGTAGGCCAATCATAAGCGTTAGCTCCTAAAACATCACACGAAAGCGAAAGCGCCCGACCTGTTCACATCCACAGACCAGGTCAAATTCCTGACCAACCGCAACGCAACGTTGTCGACTTACTGCAGGTCTGAAAAAGTTGCTTGGAGTATTCCTTCGCGTCCTTTAAGTGATTAATTATTTCGAAACCCTGTGTGATGTCCCATAATTACTACCGAAGCTTTGTCAGAAATAAGTTACTCTACACAGCTTACAAGTAACAAACAGTCATCTTCGTACATTCTTGTGGAATTATCCATGCAACTTGGATAAAAAAACAACTTTTTTTTTAAATCGGCTGATCAAAGAACAAAATGCCATTCGACTTTTTTGTTTGTAATGCTTCTATGAAGTACATCCTAGAAGGGCTGTAATGACTTCCCTTCCACCCTGTATATTATGCGACTGATATGTTTATGTTTCTCCTTGAATCCTGCCAACCTTAATGTTAAAGAGAAACATTTTGAAAAAAATATGTTGAGAATGAGATTAAAGTTTAGTAAAGGAGGCTACAAACATTCCACTGTACTTACTTTTGCGTCACTTGGTGCACGCAACCTATGGGTGTTTGTGGATGTCTGACGTGCCAAAGAAAAGGAATGAAAGCAACGCAATCGATCAGCAGAGACTTCTTTGCTCTCCGATAAACCAACAGTGGTGATGCATCAGCCATTGTTTGGCTAACTTGATGGAACACGTCCCCTTTCTAACTTCCAATCCCCCCCCCCCCTCTACTCCAACGGCTGACGTTTTCCACAAACTAAAACTCCCTCTATCCCGCTGTCATTCTCAAATGTAATGTCTGTTTAGCAGCCTCTCGAGTTACCACTAGGGACCCCTTAAGTATCTTATTGTTGTTGGATTTTTTATACTTACTCAGTGTATACCTTTTCTGTGCTCTCAGACGTAAGTGAATGTGTGCAAATGCTGTGCTATCTAGTGGCGCCTATTGAAGGAGGGCTCCTCGATAGAACTGCATTTATTCCTTTCATTTGCTCAGTGACATATTTCTGTTTAAGGGAAGGCATCGGTGGAATTTGGACAAAAATGACGAAAAATGCGATTTTTCGTTTTTTACCTTAAAATTATGTCTGTACCTTGTACTTTCAGAATCTACCGTCGTTTACTCCTCATCACCATTTAAAAGGTCGTTACGCCATGATTTAAATGCCCATGGCGTATGTATGTTGTCATATACTTAAAACTTTAGTCATTTTTCCCTGCTTTCTATGCATCTTCTCATACAGTTCTTAATAGATTTCTTTTAAATTTTGCACACATGTTTTTAGATAGTTGCTTCATAAAACTTGGTATTTTAAATGCTCTAGGTGGAGTACTTTAATTGTTATCGAATTTTTATTTTGAAAATTATTAATAATTTGAAATTTTTTCTCCCAAACTTTTTGACATAGCCAAATAAAAATACCAGGTTTTGTAGACATAATCTAGGGAAACATATGGCCAGAGTTTAGTTTACTTAAAACAAATAATATTTTATAAGAAGCGTTTGCTATACTACCCTAAAATTGCAGCAAAAAAAAAAAAAAAAAAAAAAAAAAAAACGAATAGAAAAATACAAAAGTGAACTTTGGTAAACCTTCTAGTTATGCTTTGGCACACATACATACAAATTTTCACATCATTGTGACAAAAATCGTGGATTTTTGTCATTTTCACAGATGCCTTCCCTTAATATAATTATCATCTGAAAGCAACCGCCCGCAAAGGATTCCACCGGAGCTCTCTGATTCGAGAGTGCACTCTGCTTTCAGCTTCGTATTCATCGGCTACCATAGGATAGCTAGCATAAAGTGGTAAAGAGTAAAGGATACAGACACAGAGGGGACACCTCGCTCGCTCCGACCTACACAGTTCTATTGTGGCTACCACCCCCTGGAGGTAGGGATGAAATGACGAAGCCGGAGGTGCCAGAAGGGGTCAAAGCTAGAGAGGCCACAGAGACGCGCTAAAGTCCCTAACAAGTGCTGAGATCTCTTCATCCCAGCGCCAACCCCGCTAAGCAGCCACCACAACGTGGTTCCGGTGTCGCACTGAGTGTCCCCCCCCCCCCCCCCCTCTCGACGGAGGACAAGGTAGGCCAAAGGCCACTAGGGCCAAGAGCAGCAATCAGCCGCGCCATCTGCCCGACTCTGCTAACACTACACACCTGAAAGTACACCTGAAACATAAGGAAATGGAATGATGGAAAGGAAACCGTGGTATGAAATAATGCACCCCAGCATTCACCTAAGTGACATGGGGAAACCATGGAAAAACCCATGTCAGAGTTCGCGTCCACGGGGATCGCACCTGCGAACTACCGCATGCAGGCCACGAACGTTATCGTCTGAGTCATCCCGCTCGCTGGATAGATAGCATACACAAGGTTCGAAGGAGAGACTTAGCACCTTAATCTATATAGATATCGTTTGTGCCTATGCTCCTGATGGGGCTCCTCCCTTGAGGGAGGGTTGAGGCTAGAGGATACGAAGGCTAGCTGCGCCATGACCTAGTGGTTAGAACATTCACCTCTCACCAAAGCGGCCCGGGTTCGATCCCAGGCGACCGCATGTGACATCTGTGGCGGACAAGCTGGTGCGCGGGCGGGCTTCGTCCGGGTTCTCCAGTTTCCCCCGCCATCTCATTCCACCGGTGCTCCATCTTCATTCCATCTAGCATCAGTGTCACCACCTGCGGTGCCACATGTAGTAAAAGGGAGCGTTAAACACTACCAAAATCATAATTGGTGGATTTGGAAACTGACTAGTACCGTTAATATTAGGAGCCATAATATACACAACTTTCAAGATATTCATTTTATAGGAACTTTATCAGATGTTATACTCGAACAGGAAGGTCGTCCACGTAAATCGAACCAACGACTTCCCAAATGCGAACCTCACACGAGATTTGAAAACCGATCGGTTTGCCGTCCCGCACAACATACTAAGCGTTGTCGGTGTTTTTTGGGCATTCTGTATATATGTTTGATGTTAAGAAAGCAGCAACGTTGCGAATGTTGCACATTTGTAATTTTTTGACCCTTCTAGTATTCTTTTAATGTCTAGAAAATTGATATACAGAACTAAACAATTGAGGTTCAGAAAATGGCTAATTATACTAAAACAAGCATGCAAAAACGTCATTGTGTGTGGCAAGTTGTTTCAGAGGAAAATGTACTTGGGTTCACATGTTTTAAAGGTACTTTACTTTTAAGCTCGACACAATAATGTTACTAAATAATAATTGTCCGCTTAAACTCTGAACTATCTCTCGACCAAGTTCAATGCTAACAATTAGGAATCTGAAAGTTTCTCCTCATAGTCGGTGTCGCTTTACATATCCTACGAAGCAATCAAACGCATTAGTGTTGTACCTGCCATAATTTAAAAGGCTGAGAGGATAGGGGACATGACAGTCCTTGGACTTGCAATTTCAGGAGGTTTAATTATGAACTAGCATTCGCGTGTAGATTTCCCAGAACCTCTCGACTAGTTCAATCGACATGCAACCAGCCACGACTATCCAGTGGGTATAAAACATTCAAGTACTAGACATCCAACAAAAAATATGGGTATCTGCTGAAGACCTGGGAATAATCACAAAGTTAGAACAAATCCACCTTCAAAAGGCAGAAATCCTCGAAATATTGAGTTGTTTATGTGGGTTCTGAGAAGCTTGGTGTTAGCTATCCCACACCACTGCTTGTAAACATGCGGTCAAAGAACAATGGAGCGATCAGAACAAAGGCCCGATTGTGCGAAGTTCTAGAAACTACTCGCGTGCTTATTTACGAGAAGCTTCGAGAAAGGTTGAATTTCCAGAGAATTTGCCAGTACTTCCTCTGGAATATAAAAGCGAGTTGCATGAACAGAGAAGGCAGTTTTGAAGTAATGAGGAAGACAGATTTTGACACAGCTTTTACACAATTTTAAGTAAGTCAATATAGTAAGTGCATCGTAGGCAACAGATGTTTGTAGGAGTGAGAGAGTAATATAACTGTGAACAATGCATTTTTTGTCATAGTTACGATAGGACAGGAGAGCTGTGAGTTGCAAGGACACGACGAATTGTAAATTGTGTTAAAGATAAAACATAGAACCGTGTTTTGTGATTCAATTTTAGGGGAAGTAAAGGGATATTAAAGGTAATTGATTCTGTCATTCGCCACAGTATTAAGAACATTTCACTACAACGTTCTGTGTGGAAGTTTTGAATTAAAGAAATCTGTGTACTGACGAGAAGTACACAACCTTACAGTTGGATCGCCTCTAGGAAAGGAGAATGAATGTATGATCATTTGCCCTTAAATTTAAGTTTCTATCATAATGCCAATTAAAATGTTACCCTGTACTAAAAACAATATATTCCGGGCTTATGTGCCGTGGTCTACTGGGCTTATGTTTCTTCCCGGCCCTTAAGCCCGGAATATATAGATACCGGCCATGAAAGCCTTAGAATCTCAACTACCCAGTACTAGTTTTTTGTCCCAGTACATCGCCCTATACTACGGTACTAAGCAATTCAGCTGGTTGCCTGAATCCTACCAAAGTATTTTAATTCAAAACTGAAGTTCAATTGAAATTTGATTTCCCATCAACCGTGTTTATTTCGGAGTACACTTATTCAGATACTGGATTTGCGTGTTGCGCTTGTTGCACTGCTCAAGACTGTTATGTAGACGAATCCTCAAGTATATTCTATGAAGGAGTATACTGGCCAACAACAAACCAATTGTTGTACATATGCTCATCACTGTTGACAGGTACAGGCAAATAATGGAGGGAGACACCTAGTCTTCTGTAAGCTACAGGCAGATCTATGGGGAGGCCATCACGAGAAGGAAGGAGTAAAACGAAGGAGACACAGGAGGCTACAGACCGCAGGTAGACGAACACAAAGATCCGCGCAAGTCCCTTGGACTTCCTTGCTCGAAGACTTCACCTCAGCTCACACTCAGCGTAGTGTTTTTACGAACTTCAACGTTGCATACAATGATATCAATGCATTCAAATAAACTATGACTTAGTATAAACTAAGGTATTAGACATTGCAGGACTCGAAAGCTTTAAGGGGACAAGGTAGTGATTCGTACACGATTTCAGTATTTCAAAACATAACTTTAGTTGCGGATATCTAAGCTTCTGCTGCTCAGATCAAAATTTAATTTGGGATGAATATTTAGTGATTCATTGTGATTACATTGATATAGAGAACATCAAAACAATTATTTAAAATGGGCATGTAATAAGGCAAAAACTGATAACATGTTTTTGAAAAAATATAATATATATAGTACTAACGGTACAAATTCCTTCTACAACATTCAAGCATATGTGTTGAAACTTTTGTAGTGCACTAGGCAATGTATATTCATAACTGCTAACCTAAATTTACTTAAATATCTCTGGCTATATTCAAATATTCAATTTTTTTTTTTCACAAATATTCTTTTAAATTTTCTGTTTTGGATTTTGCCAATAACAATAGGTTACATTTGTAGAGTAAATGCTTCTGGAACTACTGTAAAATTTTCATTCAATTAGGTTCGGTGGTTTTGAAAAAAAAAATGTACATGAGTTTGAAAAATATCAAGTTACAGAAAACTACATTTAAAGAAAAGTGTGTCATCTCTGAAGCCCTCTTTAACCCAGCGTGGCCCAGCACTCCGCCATATTTAAATGTGGTAATTTAAAGCTTTAAATGTGCCGGTACCCTTACAATATAAGGGTACCGGCACATTTATATCATTTTGAAGAGCAAGGTTTCTACTTTTTTTAAAGATGAAAAACAAAAAATTGACTTTTGAGCCGAAATCACTACCCGGTCCCCTTAACAGATATCCTTAAACACTCAGTTTGATTCCTTGTAACCTAAATTACTACTTCACAAAAGGGATGTTCATTTGCATTTTAACGATAGAAAACATAAAATTAACATCGGGATTCCATTTTTCAAATAAGCTAAGAATAGCGACGTTGTATAAGAACAAACCCGTATTGAGTTATATTTTACATGAGGCTAATCTTTCTGGCATCACTTCGTTATCTTCAGACTAAATTGCCTCATATTATTCAGAGTTTATTGCTGCTTATTCCACCTCTAGCTTCATGACCCGCTGCTAATTTCATTCGTGCCATAATAGCAAGCAATGCACAACGGTGCACTGGGGAAATGCAAATGCTCGTCTAAATTTGCTTGCTACTTTTTCAGAAGATGAACTAAGGTCATTTATGCATATCCGTTGTGTTAAGACAAAAAGCCGGGTGGCTCGTAAGTGGCATTTAGACCGTGTTTTGCCAAACGTAGTTTCAGTTGTGAACTTGACTAGGGCATAATGCCCATAAATCAGTTGACATTAGCAGTTTGAGGTGATTTTATGTGTTGTTATTTGGGAAGCAATGAATAGAAAGATAACTACGGAGCAGTGTGTATTTGTATTGCAAACATGGTGGAAACATAACCATACTTGCACTTAAGTTTGTTATTAGTTTGCGGTATGTTTTCCAAACATCCAACCTCCGTCTCGATCAGGTACTCGCAAATTAAACTTAAGATTTGAAAAGACTGGGTTTGGAGCGGAGCTTCCTCGTTCAGGTAGGCCAAAGTCTGTTACTGCAGTGTAACGTTTTGTGCGATTACCGACTTAATCTGGAAGAAAAGCGTCCAAGGGATATGAAATAGCAAGAGCAAGGCTAAGAAGGGTTGAAAAGAAGTTGAAATTGAGAACATATTGGCCTACTTTACCTTAAGGCCTCAATGAAGATGATCCAGACAGGCGTGTAGAATTTTGCAATTTGTACAGAATGTGACAGAAAAGCATTCTTTGGAAATACGAAGTGACTCTTGAAGTGAATGATAGAGTATACAGACACAACTGTGTCTTCTGGGATTGTACAAATGCTCAAGTGGCGATGAAGATACAGTTAAACTCTCCTTGCGTGATGTATGAACAGGAATTTTCAACTGTCTAACCCGGCCTTATTTTTCTAACGATACTGTCAATACTGTTAATCACCTAGGTATTCTTCAACAAATATTCCAAGAACTGGGAAATAAGCCAATTTTTTAACACGTGCAGCGGGTTAAGAAAAGCTTGATATGGCAACAAGGTGAGCACCCCAATAATTATGGGAAGATACTTTCTAAATAAAAACTTTTAATGCATGGATTGACAGAAGGGTACAATTGAGTGGCCTCCACGAAATCCAGATATCACAACAATGGATTTTTTTGTCTAGGGTATATTGAAAATGAGATTTATTCCGTCAAGATTCGTGATGTCGAGCATTTGAAGGAACGAATTCAATTGGGTTTTTGAAATCTTAAGTCCCAGGAGGTTGGCGACAACATTTGTAAATGTTATGTTGAAAAGCTGGAAGGTTTGTTTAGAAAAGCATGAACAATAATTTGAGCAGCTTTTGTAGGTTTATTGAGCTCTGTGTTTATGTATTCTTAGTAAGTTTCTATTATCATTTGCTTAATATTTGTGCACCAAACGTATTTTTGCTACAGATTTATGGCCCACTCTGTGTATTGGCCTTTTAGTTCAGATTTAAAATTGTCTTCTCATGTAGTAACAGAAGTTTTGAATACATAAGAAAAAAGAATATTTAAGGCACTTTCTCTTAATTTTTATGGGCGCCTTTTTACTGATGTGGTTAAATGTGTGAAAATGAGGTTATGCATTTTGATTCTCGCCAATCTATGATTTGCGCACTGAACTTCTCGTAAATGTGCCTCAATTTTCGTGGCAATAAGTTATTATTTACATTTGGTGCCTTTGCGATGAAGGATTTGAGAATAATCACTAGCTCCACTTTCTTCTGATTGATGGAAACATGCAATTAAATGAAAAGCTACACTTTAATTAGATGCATTAAAGTGCAGCTACTACATTTAGGCGTGCTCGAGCATTATAACATAATATGCAACGACACTAAATTGGTAGTAATTAATACGCGAAGCGAGTTTCCTAATTTTCATTATAGTTAAGTTTCATACGACAATTTATGCTCGACCATATACCTAAATTTATATTGAAGTATTGTAAAGTGTTGTACACGCACCAGGGACAATGACCTACATATTGCATCAGCTGATATTTGGAGTTCTGCGCAGGCGCTAAACGATTGATTCATTTCCAGCACGTCAAAGCTGCATGATAAAAATGATAATCTTGGAATGCTACGTAACATTGGCCAATAGAAGGTATATTGAATATATTGGTTTTCAGACGAAACTTTATTTCATGTATCAGTTATTTATTGTATAATTAGTGAAATTAATTTGCGGGACTGTGCTTAGTGCAATATTGTTGGAAGCTGATGCCGTATTGAGGTAAATTTGTGGGTTTTGTGTAAGTTGCATCTCAGTGTCAGTAGAGTCCGACATTTTAGCGTTTTCTAAACTCGCAATAGTTGCGTTTCGAGAATTAATCGATATTGCGATGTGCCATTGCTGCATGGGAATTCTCTGATTGGCGGAACACCTGTCCTTTAATGAAAATTGAATTGCCCGATTGAACGAAGACCAGTCCTTTAATTAAAGTTTGAACTTAAGGAGGTCCATTAAAGGATCGCTATTGGACTTATAATTAATACATTTGGGTATGGTCGAGCATACAAGTTATCAAAGGACACAGATTTGTGCTTTATTCTGCATTGTTTTAAACGAATTGCAGCTGTTGCGCCTTTAAATTATAACCCATTTTCCAAATCCTGCACTCCTACACTACTTGTACTTAAAATATCAACCTGAGCTCTCTCAACTCACCCATTCATTCTTGATACCCAGGTGTTGGGTGGGACAGAACTAAATTTTTTTTTTTTTTTTTTTTTACATCGAACCACCATCACTGGTAATGATTTAGAAACCTCTCTTGAAGTTTGAAAGTTCTAGAATGTTCTTTCAAATTCCCGGAGGAAGGGAAGTCATTACATTAATTTAAACCAGTGCTAGATCTCGGTATTTGGAACACATTTTGTATGTCACGTTTTTGTTTCTGACCAAATCTGCTGAGATATTTTAGTTCTGCCGAAAACAAGCTGGCAACACTGCGGATTGTGTGGGTGTCACTTTCCCTAGCTCAGTACATAAATAAACTTCCTAACGGTGCGTCTTGAGAACGTAAACAGATACCGTGCATTGCTTTTCAGTGTCTACTGTGCGAGTGTAGGCCAATCACAAGCGTTAGCTCTCAACACATTACACGAAAGCGCCCGACCTGTTTACATCCACAAACCGCGTCAATTTCCTGACCAACGTACATTCTGAAAGAGCAGGTAGGAATATTCCTTCACGTCTTTTAAGTGATTAATTATTTCGAAACTCTGTGTGATGTCGCATAATTACTAGCGAAGCTATGTCAGAAATAAGTTACTCTACGCATCTTACAAGTAACAAACTGCTATCTTCGTATATTGTTGTGGAATTACGAATCCAATTTGGATCAGAAGTCATTAATTACTTTCTCTACTGGTAAGTAGGTGAAGTATTGTATTCCACCCAAAAATTCGATATCGAGATATCACCGGAAATACATGTTTTGAGGCCCCCTAAATCCAAAAAAGCATTTTTAGAAAAAGGTCTCTGTGTGTCTGTGTGTCTGAGTGTCAGTCTGTCAGTCTGTGGACAGCATAACTCGGTTAAAAACCAAAGTTGGTATTTAAGTTTAATGTCTTTCAAGGATACGACACGAAGATTTTGAAGAAAATAGCCCCAACCTAAACTACCCTTTACATGGAAAATTTTTCGAAAATTTTGATTTTCTTGAAAATGGCTCTAACGATTTTGATTAAAATGTCACAAGTTTGAGATATTTTGATGACAAATGAAATGTATATCTTCAATTTTCTGGCTATAGCCCATGTAGTCGTATTTACTCTGGACGACTTTAGAGATAGACCAAATCATATTATACAAAAAATGTAGATCTTGGTAAAATACACAATTTATGTCTGAATAAATATTCTTGTAGGGTGAACCATTTCGGAGATATTCCTTGTTATGTGTGTGAGTTTCGGAACACTTAGAACTTTAGCGAAATGCAACAACGTTGTTCATTTTTTTATATGTTAATCGTGCAAAGAGAACGGAATCTCAAAGGTCAGAAAGATTTGACTGTCGCACAAAGCCTTCTGTATTCTAATATCTCCCTTGCACCTACAAGGACATAAGCAATAGGATAATTTGTAGGAATGTTTATCTTAACTAACATGGAGATATAGGAATAACAGTTTGTTAGAATGGTTAGTACAAGAGTAGAGAAAGTCATGTGAGTGCAACACATCAGATTTTTTTTTTTTTTTCCGAAATTGGCTGATTAAAGAACAAAATCCATTCGACATTTTTGTTTGTAATGCTTTTATGAAGCAAATATTAGAAGGACTGTAACGACTTCCCTTCCATCCTGTATTCTAAAGTTATCGGCAAAGCTATATTCGATTACTAGTAACGAATATTTTGCTATGATTCAAAGCAAGCAAATATTAATGCCATTTCAATATTCTATGGGACAGCTGAGAATAAAATCAAAATTGTTATCTCCGGGCTTGTGTTTTGTTATGACTCGTCTGTATGTTGACAGAACATAAACCTCCGTGCATTACATCATCAGTCTCCACCAGTTTGCAGAGGTTTGTAGGAGGCCCGGAAGTGGATGGTGTGTCCCTCGTCTAACAGATGGCATGTGCAGAACGATTTGAACTGGTCCAGTTTTCAAACTTTGCCATTGCATGTGTGCGTAGACCAACTTTGCTATGCTCGTTTTCCACGAAGTCAGTTACACGGCTGTTTAAAGGGTAACTATGTTGACACATACTTCCCGTGAAGGTTTAAGCCATTAACTCTTCCTTGCGCTCATGGCACTGTCAGAGAGAACGGGGCCCAGTGATTCCCTGTTACATATACTGTCCAAAACAGTGCTACAACGCTAATCTCTGACGTCGCTAGAGGAACGATAAAATACGGCATGTCAACCTCTTATTCCAGGGGATTTTCCGTATTGAGAGTGAAAGCATTTCTTTTACTGAGCTCATATTGCTTGTTCCGAATCATATACAGGGTGATGCAAAAGCTTGTTCAGCTATCGCAGAGGAAGTCAAGAGGAATAACTGTTTCATGAGGCAATATTCATGAACATCCACCGTTTGGCCGCTAGGGGCGCTGTTAAGCACAAAGGTATATGCGCCAAGCACAATATGGCGTTAAATCATATACATTTTAAAATCAGAAGTCGGGGGTTACTCTATAATAGGTAATGAAAATTATACCATCTATCCAATAACTGTTTTTTGACATGTTTATGAAACAAAATTTGTAATATCACTTCATAATTTGTAACAACAGGCTTTTTAAGTGAGGTCTATAAATGAAAAGTTAAAGGCACATGTTATTGGTTAGGAACATACACCTCTTCTTCTTCTTCTTCTTTATCTGATTACCCTCCAGCTAAGTAGGACTTACACCCCTAGGACTTACAAGCCGGTGTCTGGAGCCAGACGCCTGTCGGGGATCACAGAAACCTATGGAGCGCACAGAGTGAAGAGCTGGAAGTGGGTGGTCAGCCTAGCATCACGCATGAGAGTGAGGAAGAGGATGATATCAAATGCAAGCGAAATGGGTAAATAGAGAGGTGATGATGGAGCAGTTGGTGGAATATATGGCAGCGGAATCCGGAGAACTCGGAGAAAACCCACCCAGACGCCGTTTCGCCCACCACGAATTCCACATGCGGGTCCCTGGGATCTCAACCGTGCCACCTAAGTGATAGGTGAGTGGTTTAACCACTCGGCCACGGCGCCGCCCCTAATTAGGGACATATATCTACCACAAATTTGTTTATAAATCTTCCAATTATAAGGAGATATAAAGTACTTAGTGATAAACAGTATGAGCAGATTATATTTTCTTTTATTCAATTAATTTATAAGTTCTAAAATTATCAAAAGAAAAACAATACTCGACTCAAAATGCATAATTCTTAAAAATGTAAAATAGTGTAGTTAAAATCATCCATCTGCTTACTTTGCTAAACTGGATGGTTTATTCATTACAAAAAATTTCATTCCTCTAACTTTAGTAGTTTCTGAGAGTACCCCAAGCTGTAAAATTAAAAACGTTTTTTGGCTAACTCACCAAAATTCAAAATATTCTTGCAACATAATCCCCTTGTTGCAATTATTATTATCCTCATACTTCCTCTTTAAGCTCCTTTTCATGATTCTAGCATCTGGGATCAATTCTTGAGCCAAATTTTGTACAGTTACAAAGTTAGAGCAAATTTAACATCAATCGCGATACGGTATTTAAAACCGGCATCATCCATCAGATCCCATGATTAAATCTGCAATTAAGTGCTTAAATAATGATACTCATATTCTAATACATTACTGGGTTCGTAAAATGTCGTAGATTTTTATAAGACATAAAACTAAAAATCTGATGTGTTGCATTCACATGACTTTCTCTTCTCTTGTACTGGCCATTCTTACAAACTCTTATTCCTATATCTTCTTCGTGTTAGTTGAGATAAACATTTTTAGAAATTATCTTATTGCGTATTTCGTTGTAGGTGCAAAGGGAATATGAGAATGGACTTTGAGCGATAGTCAATTCTTTTAAAGCTTTCAAATTCGGTTCTCTTTGTACTGCTAGCATATATAAGAAAACGAATAACCATGTTCCATTTGACGAAAGTTAAAGTTTTCCAAAACTCACACAAATAACACGAAATATTTCCGAAATGGTTTGGTCTACAAAAAATTATTGGTGCATAAGTTATGTGTTTTATCAAGATCTACATTTTGGTATAGTAAGATTTGGTCTACCTCTTACGGTTTAGTAGTTATTCAAAGGTCATGCAGAGTAAACAGGACTACATGGGCTATAGCCAGGAAATTCAAAATATGCATTTCATTTGTCATAAAAGTCGTTTAAACATATGGCATTTTAATCAGAATCATGAGAGCCATTTCCTAGGAAATCAAATTTTCGAAAAATTTTCCATATAAGGGGTAGTTTAAGGTGGAGGAATTTTCTTCAAGGTCTTCCAATCGCATCCCTAAATACGTTAAACTTGAATCTCAAATTTGGTTTCTAAGTGAGTTTTCGTTTTTTAGGTATCCTGACCACAGACGGGCAGACAGACAGACACACACACACACACACACACACACACACACACACACACACACTAACACACACAATGCTTTTTTGGATTCAGGGGGCCTCAAAGCATATGTCCGATTAAATCTCTACATAGAATTCTTGGGTGGAATACAATACTTCCTCTACTTACTATACGTAGTAGAAATTGAAATTTTGAGCCATTTACAAGCAATATTGTCCTTAAAGTGGCATGAATAGAGGTCTGTGCATCCTTCGCCACTAAAAGGTTGTTAACAGATAAGGTCTGTCGACCTGTTCTGGCCTCAATGTCATTTTTAACTGCCCATCCTATCTCTTTCCTTAGGATTATATTGCAAGGTCATATTTAGAATCCTTATCCCTTGCAATCTTTCCAAACCCTCCTACCATTTTTGTTGTTCTGTTTTATTATTTAGTGCAAATATTTTCAATTCCTCCCTTATATTTTCATTAGGAACTCTTTACAATTTAGTGCAACCTTTGACTGATCGTAAATATTTTTAATTCTGAATATGGCTAAAATCGATTCTCCTCATATTCCCCGGACCCAGCCATCACCTTACACAATTTCATTTTTGTATATCTTCGTGTACTTTTTAATGTTCCGTTTATATATAGTGTCACAAGTATTTAATATCTATATTTATTCTCATTAAAGGGAATACACTCTTTAGATAATCTTATATACCAAAATATGTTACATACAAAATACCCGTGCCATCAAGGGTGAGAAGACGTGAACTCTGCGATTCAAAACCTATCACAATGGCAGTGTATTGCTTTGCATTGTAAACAAAACAAACTCTCCAGATTTGAGACAATGGCACGAGCAATGCAACACTATCCGGAAAGAGAACTATCTGAAAACAGTACCAACAAAGCTGCCGTTCAAGGTTTTAATTTACTAATGGTTTACCTCGATAAACCTTTAGTTACGCAATATCGGGTCATGTGGTGCACTGCATTTTTCACTAGGTGCTTTAGCGTCGCTGTTAGCTTACAAGCATTTCCCTAACTGTGTTGTCCAACATGGAGATTTACCTTTATCTGTGAGCTATGTGTTGTCAAACGCACGATGTTGCTCGTCTGCAAATAGCAAGACTGATTATGAACATGTAACGCCAAAGGTAAGCAACCTAGCATTCTGAGGCCCTTATCCGTTCCACCTCGTCAGCACCAATGGGAGCAAAACGGTGGATGTACATACATTTTGTCATATCAGAACTTGTTCCTTTTGACTTCTACTGCCATCCTTTCAAAAAATTGATTTTTTTGTTTTTAATGTTAAAAAATATAGAATTCTTCAGTTTGAAAATGATGTATATAACATAGGTATAGTGTTATTTGTTATAATGATGGTTGCAGTGGTAGATTTACAGTGATGGAAAAAATGGGTATAAAAGTTAGTCAGAATATGAAGGAAGCCTGTATAAAAAAATATATATGTCGACTCTCAGAGGCAAAAAGGGCAGTTCAGTTGCTTGAAAATAAAGCTAGAACTAAGAAAAGGAAAAGAAAAGATGAGGAAAACTTAAGTGAGCAGGAATATGGAGCAGGCATTCTGAAAGTATGTGTAATTTGAAAAGATGGTACTTCACCTTTGATCGCAATTTCCCGAAACCTTGATTTTTCACACTTCAGGTACACATTTCTCAAAAACTATCAGAGATGTTGATATCAAATTTTTAGTGCTTATTTATCCATGTTTGTTGAGTACAGCCGGTTAAAGCTTTTATGAATTAGAGCTATAATGTAGTGAAAAAAATTTTATGCTTAAAATTATTACCATATTTTTTCCTATATAGAATTAAATAATGTTTTATGTGCAAAATACAAACTACTTAGGATTTATGTTTAACCGGCGATGTCAAGCTATGCTTTATGTTATTCAGATAAAAATTTGGTGCCTGTTCCTTGAAAACCCTACAAAAAAAGTGTACCTGAAGTATGAGGTGAAACATTTTTTTTCAGGATACATAGTGTGCTTTATGCCCCTTTTGCATCGAATTTTGGGAATGTAATTTAATTATTATGTAGTAGTTAAAAGCACAAATGCTTGAGCTATAATTACACCAAATTTCTATTTATTCTAATCATTAGTAGGTGCTATATTTAAATTTTAAGTATTGGTGTAAGTTAACCTTGTGGTGCTAAAAATAACCTCCCAGTTTCCTTAACTACGTCGCCACAGCTTCCAAATGCACTTTTCCATTTCACTAGCTTTGATTTTAGTCACTTGCAGGGAATTTTGCACAGTAAACACAGATGGACAAGGCACGGTATGTGTTTATGTTTTCAAGCCGCATCATTAGGAAGTTTGTTTACGTACTGAGCTAGGGAAAGTGACACCCACACAACCCACAGTGTTGCCAGGTTGTCTTCGACCAAACTAAAATATCTCCGTAGGAAATGGTCAGAGACAAAAACGTAAGATACAAAATGTGTTCCAAATACCGAGATGTACTACTGGTTTAAATTAATGTAATGACTTCCGTTCAACCCGGTATCCTCGAGAGATCCTTCCATCAATTCACATTTTTAACTGTAATACATATGTTCAACATTAAAATGAATAAGCTTTACATAATGTACATGATAATAATATAAGGGTTCACAGTAAATTGTTAATATCACGCAGACTGAGCAAGGAACTGAATAATCGCTTTATTAGTCTGAAACTTAAGAACTAATTACCAACTCAGCTCAAAAGTGTTTTAAATTTTAAAACCAATGTCAGAAAATTCTTAACTGGAAAATGCTTTTAGGACAAATGAATAACCTAGTTTGCAAATGTTATAGATGCGTTAGTATGATTTGTGTTTCTGCTGTGTGACAAAACATGTTACAAATTGGCTAATAAACATATCTATATGTATATCTGTATAAGAAGTGTACATATGTGGCTGTGAGAGAATTAACATGCTGCCTTTGTTGAGGAACTCGCCCGATTTAACACTGTCGTTCCTATGGAACCCAGTGACACGTTACAGCATTTCATGTTAACACGAACACGTTGTTGATTGTATCAAAAATAGCAGAGTTGCCAATTCGGCTACGTGTAGTTAAAACAAACTGGGGCTAGAAATCTCAAGCGGCACCAATTTATTGGAATGTATATTAGTTTAGGGGAAGGCATTTGTGAAAATCACTAAAATCCACAATTTTGATCACAATGATCTGAAAGTTTGTATGCATATGTGTCAAAGCATATCTAGTAGGTGTACCAAATTTTACTTTTATGTATAAAATAGTTTCTGAAAATATACATATATATTGAGTTTTTGCTACAATTTTAGTGTAGTACGAGAAACGCTTCATATAAACTATTAATTGTTACAACTAACTATGTGTTTCATTTGTTTATGTCTACAAAACCTAGTGTTTTATTTGACTATGTCATACAGCTTTGCAGAAAATCTTGAATACATGGATAGCCATTTTTCTTCAAACTAGTACTAATTTTCAAAATCAAAATTCAATAACAAACTGCACTATCTAGAGCATTTAGTACACCAAGTTTTATGAAGCAACTATCTAGGAATATGTATGAAAAATTTCAAAGAAGTTTATTAAGAATTGCACTAGAAAGAGTAGTTTGAAGATTAAAAAATGTACAAAAATAGAAAGCGAAGAAAAATTGCTTTAAACTTTTAAGTGCATAGCAATTACATTTATTACTTTAGACTTCCTCATGATCACATGAAGCTCCCAGCTTAGCTTCTTCTGTAAGTTTGGCACTCTTAATTGTTTTTTTTTCTTCTGATTTCCATGTATTTAATGCACTTAGTGCACTCTGCTTTGTCTTTGCTCATCCATAACATTACTAATTCTTTTACTGACTGGATTTACTTTAGCAGCTTTAACCCTTTTCATTACATAAAGAGTAACAACCCAGATAGAATGAAATAATAGCTGAAGTAACTGCAATTTGCAATTTTTTTAGGGACAAAAATTCGTGTAAAAAATTCAAACACGGCCAAGTGGTTAAGACATGTACATAGAAAAAAATTTGCCATACTTTAGCACTGTTTTGCCAGAATGAATGTTTGGCAAAAATCTCACAAGGTGCCTGCTAACATCCACCAGCACTGAATCCTGCCGCCTGGTTTAAACTTCATAATTGTATACATTGTAGTGTAAACGGCAGTAGATTCTGAAAGTATAAGGTACAGACATAATTTTAAAACATAAAGAGAAAAATCGGATTTTTCATTATTTTTGCTCAAATTTCACGGATTCTTCCCCTTAAAGCTTCTAGTTTCAAATTCCAAATAAATAAAACAGTATTACTGTTTTTTGGTGTAGATATTGCAATATACCTTTGGATATCTGAAATGGAACGGGATTTGGTGAGAATATGTAGAGGCCAGTATAGCAAAGAGTAAAATAAACGACAAAACCATATGGAAGGTGCCAAAGTAAGACCGATAGGTACCAGTCGAAAGGAAATTAAATATTATTGTAAAGTTAGGCGTTCTCTTAGGCTGCGAGTGAAATAAAGGTATACATACTTCTGTTCGGAAGAAAGGAAGGTTCAAGATAAGCAAGGTTTAGACTGGGAGGCTGGAGGGCACTGTAAATGACCGATTCTGGCAGTAGAATCTGTCCCCTTTGTATTGGTGATGAAGCTTGGGTATATACAAGCTGTTAGGGGCATAAGCGTGGAGAGGTTTACGGCGATATTTTGAAGTTAAGTTGAAACATACGTTCTCTATTATTTTCCTCTACAGTGCACGGTTGCATATAAAAAACACCTCAAATTTGGTCGAACATTTGATTACCAATATGTCACCACTCCTCTATCGTTTATTTCTTCAATTGGCGTACAGATATAGAGCTTAAGAAGATAAGTTATTCATGCAATAACCGATGCAATAGTCGATGCACGTGGACATGAGGCGAAACCAGTTTTCGAGCCCTGGCCTTCTTTGGACTTTCGCTCGTCGTAGGTGTAAACGTGTGCATGGGGCATCGGAAAGCAATAAGTAAACAGAGCAACCACCTGTTCAGCCCTTCTTTCTTGCCAGGCTGTGCAGATAACGTATGAAGTTCAATTATGTCCTTTACTATTCACGACAGGTGAAGTTTTCACTGGACACTCCTATTCGTCATATTTGAATCTACAATCATGCAAAATATGTACAATTATTTGCTTAGTGTTCTCGTTGTTTGTAATCCGGTTTCTTCATTAAAATAAATAATATTGTTGTGAATATGCCTAAGTCAGGCGCAGAAAGAACAAGAGCGTGAGAGAAAACGTGCGGGTGAAGAGACAGTTCAGAATGTGGGGGGAGAAAAAGTACATCTGAAATTGAAGGAGACAGTAGAGAAAGGAGTAGAATACGTGCTAGTTTGGACGATGTAAACAATGAAGACAATGAACCAGCAACTAGCACCTTGGCTCAGACACCTCCTGTTGCACCTATCAGTGATAATTTGCAGTATTCTGATTTTAACAAATTCAAGACTGCACACAATACTTTCAATCGGGATTTTGTAGATAATCCATTAGGTTTGAAGTATAATTTTATGTAAATAAATGAATGAGAAAGTGTTTCGCTGTAGTACCAAAGTTTCACTTCTTTGTGTATCTTCACGATACACCCTTTCTTTTTTTCTTTTTCTTGATGGTTACAGACACATGTTGCATAAAATATTCAACTGGGGTCTTGGACGTCCAACAACTTCTAATCGGCCAGTAGTGCTCGTGTACCATTGAATATGTCAATACTTAAAGAGAAAATTGTGTTGTTATTCAGATTACTAAGTAATCACGACAGCAAAGAAAAGTTATACGGTATAACACTTCTTCAACTATACTTCTCTAAAAATTACACACCTGATACCACAATGCTAAAATATATTTCAAGGACTTAGCATATTTATAATTTTCAAGCTTTTGTTGGGAGTTTGAGATATACAACATAGTTTTTACGATGTCATGGGCTTTACTAAAGCATAACGATGAGGCCTAAAGGAATAATTATGGTTTATAAAGCTGTTCAAGATCATTTTACACAGAAGAATTTAATATTAGAGATTAAAGTGTCACTTTGAAACATCATATGAAGCAGCTAGTAATAAGTAATATTTCTCACAAACAAGGCCTATTAGTGACTGCTTTGAAGCAGGGAGAACTTCATTTGAAAGTATTCTTCAAATAATACTTCAGTATTATTTTCATGTAGATATTATAACAGCAGCTCAAGGTTTAGCCACAAATGCGAACTGGGACAAATGAAATGCAACAAAACAAAAGAAAGGAAAGAAGGCGAAGGACACGAGATGCACAAGTGGAACAGAGAACTATACGCATACATTGTTAATCTTGAAACTGGAAATGTAAACACAACACAACTTCAATTAATGTGAAAGCCACATTATGAGTGGTCTTTGTTGATTCTAAAGCAGCCTTATTTTATACCGGGAAGTCCGGATTCTTGCGTCACATGTCATTTCAAAACAGTTGTCAAACAATTCCTACTATGGAATGGGAAAATCAAGGAACCGTCAATATTGGTGCACATTAAAGCACAAAAAATCTGCTGTGTTCCACTCACATGACTTTCTCTACTGTTGTACTAACCATTCTCGCAAAGTCTTATTCCTATATACGTTTGTATACATTAATTAGTATTTAATAAATGTATTGCACTCCTATAATTTTGTTTGGTTAATAGAAAAATAAATAGAACTCCGGACCCAAATTTTCTCAAGATATTGTGATATCCTGTCTATATTGTGTCCTTAGCACGGTAAATTTATAGAACCTAAACGCCAAAGAATGTTCTTTTCCAAAATGTGGCTACCCGTTTGATTCTTCCTCCCTAGCGTCCTCTATGATTTCACTGTATATGTGCTCTGTTATGGTCTTTCAACACATGATCTTACACACGTAATTATTGTACTGCAGATGAAGTACTTGGCTCTATGTTCACGACGTACAAAGAATGAAAAGGTCGCACTCTGATTAAAGTGGACTTACGGCACTCTCTGCTTTCTTTGGAGTAGGTTACTCCAATACTGGGCAGATGTATAGCACGTATCTATTTCACTGAATAAGCTAGCCGTCTATCAACAGGGCTTCCTCGAAGGGGAATGTATAGATGCCCTCAAAGGGGAGACCGTAAAAATCAAACTGGATTCGCTCAGTGATGAAAATCAATGATATATAAGACTCGCATCAAAAAGGCACCAGCTATAAGCTTTGCCTTGTATGAAAACTTGTAGCACATGTATGTGTGTATATATACCAATCAACTAACACCAAAACAGATGAATAGCAGCATTGTGGTAGTGTTTTTATCGCATGCAAGATTTGTCTAGCTATCTTTAGTAGCTCCCAAGAAAAGTGATTGTGTCAGAAAATGTCAGTCACGAGTATCCCAAAAATATATATACTGGTGTCCCAAAAGACACCGACAACGCCTAGTATATTGTGAGGGGCGGTAAACTGATCAGTTTTGAAATAGCAACCCCAATCTGGAAATGCACCCTCACATTTACATGTCCTTCATTATTTACACCATTCAAACTCTTTCTACTATCTCGTACAATTTCAGATCTAATTTGTCTCTTTTTCACATTCTAAACCTTCACTTCACTCACACGTTTTCTCTCACGCTACGCTCTTGTCCTTTTTCCGCCTGAATTAGGCATATTCACAACAAAATTGTATATTTTAATGAAGAAAATAGATTATAAACAACGAGAATACTACAAAATACTCGAAATGCATTGGTTATACACACGTGTTTCAAGGGATGCTCTGTTGACAACCAACAGCTGTACTCAGTGATCGCCACGCCGCCTGAACGCAGTATACGCAACCACGGACAACGAGAATGAAACAAAGCGAGAAGAGCATATGTCTACTCTTCTCCGATACCCGAAGGTAAGCGGGACACTCTTCACTCTGAGTAACTCAACGAATTTATTGTACCTTTGTGTACTTTTGCTAGGAAATAAGCCATATTTTTGAATTTATTCTGGTCAGCTGGTAGATCCCAAGATCACCTCATGCTTCTTTATAATTTCACTTTAAGTTTAATTTTTCTCTCACTCTCTCCCTCTCTCACACTCTCTCTCCCTCTTTTTCACACTCTCACCCTCTCTCACCCTCTCTGTTTCTAATTCCCTCTCTCGCATTGTGCTTATCATTCATTTATTTACATAAAATTATACTTCAAACTTAATGGATTATCTACAAAATCTCGATTGAAAGTATTATGTGCAATCTTGAATTTGCTAAAATCAGAATACTGCGGTGTTTTGCCTATACGAGTCATAGAAAGGTGCGGGTGAAACCATACAATATTAAAGGCTTCGCTTATAAAATTTATGAAAGGAAATACTGATACTGGCCACGGTCGTTGTCCATACATTCGTTTTTCGCACTTCTTTAGGATACTATCCATCACTCGCAGTAGTTCACTTTGAGAAGCAATGCTGGCTATTTCCTCTATAAGCGAGTACCATTAAAACCTAATATTGCCTTTCGTTGTTTGAAAATTCTACATAGCAATCTTATATCAAGACTCAATGACAACTTCCGTATGGCGAGACTCAGCACCTCGACCAAAGGCGGTCTTTTGTACCTATGGCACTGATGGGGAATCCCCTGGGAGAATCGATGAGGCGAATGGATCCAAAGGGTGGCTGTAATGTTGTCATGAGAGAGAAGACAGGGTCTCTACATTTTCCCAGTTAGAAGCACCCCGAGGCTGGCTCAAACCAGTTCCTGTCCAACCCCTTTGGGTTCGTACTTTCACGAAGGGCACGGGACTCGCTCCCCTTCCCCGCCGACTTTGTAGCATTCCATGCAGGGCCTGGTAGGCTCACCTTACAGTCCGCAGGACGAAATTTCCAGGTTGCAACCCTGGAGAAACCTAAAGGGGTGAAGGCTGAAATGAAATGATTAGTGGAACGTAATAGAGGGACAGAGAAGTCGGAGGATATGGAAATCTTTCCCAGCATTCACATGGTGGGATCCTGCGGGAATGTTGTTGCTTATTTCCCTGTAGGTGCAAGGGGAGTAGACCTTGAGCGATAGTTAAATCTTTTAAAGCTTTCAAGTTCCGTTCTCTTAGTACGGTTAACATAAACATGAATAACGTTGTTCCATTTGACAGAATTATAAACTCTCTAAAACGCACACAAATAACAAACAATACGCATCTGTGAAAAAAGGCTTAAAATTTCAAAAATGTCCAAAAATGTATTTTTGTTTTATCAAATAGTATAAATCTTCTGCTATATTTTGATATGCCCTTTATAGCCTTACGACCATTTTAACTATGTCACGTGGCCGCCTAACTGATTGCTTGTAAGTGATCATGTCCATTTAAATCCATACACTTCCATTACCCTTGCTATGACTTCAAACTTAGTTTTTCCATGTTTTTATTTTTAGCACTGTTTGCTCTTTAAAATGCTCCACACGATGCAATTTGCAGTACTTATGCATGAAATTTGGTGCACCTGCTTAGAAATAACATTAAAAAGAAACGATGAGATAATTTTTTCATAACGTGAATAACTGCTGAGTAATTAAATATTAAAGTTTACATTTCGAAATTTGAATGAAAAAAATAGTGATTTTAAAGTTTAAAATTTATTTTTATCCAAACTAATAACAAGATTAAGAAATTATCTCATCAATTTGTTAACATTCTATTACAGAACATAACTGAAAATTATTAAGTTTTTCAAATCAAAATTGCATCATGGGGAATTATTTATACAAATACTAAAAAAATGTAATAAAATATTAATATGTTAGCAACTAATCTGACTAAATGTATGAAATTTAGCACAGTTACTCCTCACTATACAGTAATTGTTGTGTTGAAAGTTCAAATAAATCCAATAAAAACTGTAGATTTTCAAAATTTCACAGATGGGTATCCTTAAAGACATTAAACTTGAATACCAATTTTGGTTTTTAACCGACGTTTGGTTTTTGAGTTATTGCTCTCCACATTCTGCCACATACCCACACCAATACACACACACAGACACCCGGACGTGTTTCTAAAAATTGTTCTTTTTTGGATTCAGGGGACCTCGTAACATATATTTCCGGTGAAATCTCGACATCAAATTTTTGAGTGGAATACAATACTTCTACTTACTAAACGTAGTAGAGAAAGTAAAAAACGCATGGTTCAGGAAGGTCGGTCACGGGGATCGAGTCCGCGACCTTCCGAATGGGGTGCAAAGATGTTACCGTCTGATCCATCCCACTCTGCTATCTTACATCTAACCTATAACCTTTATTTAAACTATCTCTGTTAATTGTAAATAACTAACTATTAATAAGGAAAGTTGAAGCTATTAACAGTGAAGCAATAAGATTCTAAAGTAAGAACAAATTCGAAACTGAAAACTTCACTTATCTTAGTAATGTTGCATGTTCTCCTTGAACAAGCTAACCCAGGGTTTCAAGTTGTCTCCAACTCATTCTCAAAGCTATACAAACAAATTCGTTACCAAAGCTAAAATCTTTCATTTTTTTTTCTGAAAACAAAAATAAATACTGATATTCAATTTTTATTTACCTATCTTTAAAAACAAAAATTTATAAATACAATCTATAGATGATAATTCGAAGTTCATAACACGGTTCCCGTTTTTTAAAATAATTTTTTTTCCCCAAATCTATCGGACCACTTAATTGTTTTAATAATTTAACTTCTGGATTAATTTCATGATTAAATGACCACAAATGATCTGCCACAGGTGATTTATCAGTTTGTTTATGTTTGATATTCCTAAAATGTTCTTTTATTCTGGTTTCTAAATGACGTTTAGTTTTTACAATATAAACCTTATCACAATCTAAACAGCTGAATTGATAAATGCCAGATTTTTTATAATTTGGTATTTTATCTTTTTTAGAAAAATGAAGTAAATTTTGTATATTAAATTTATTTTGAGGGACCAAATTTATTCCATAATCTTTAAAAATCTTTGTAAATTTTTTATTGGCCCATGGATGGTAAGTAAGCTTTTTAAAAATACAATTATCTTTTATTTTTTTCAGGGTTGAAACTTCTTTAACAGCTTTTTTCTATCTTTTTATGTATAAAATCTGTATTAAAACCATTAATTACTGCAGTGTTAATAATGTTAATGTTAATATTCTATGTCAAATTCAGCTTTATTAAGGGATATATTTATTAACCTATAAATTAAACTATTGAAAACAGCAAATTTATGTGCAAAAGCATTAAAACTTTTATATTTTATGTAATTATCAGTGTGAGTACATTTTCCGTAAATACCAAATTTCAATTTATTGTTATGCCTTTTAATTTTTAAGTCCAGAAATGAAAGGCATCCATTTTTTTCAGTTTCTAAAGTGAATTGTATAGCTTTGTCTTGTAAATTTAAAAGTTTTAAAGCATCATTTACCTGTTTTTTTAGGAACAACAGCAAAAATGTCATCCACATATCAAGGAGTACATGCAACATTACTAAGATAAGTGAAGTTTTTAGTTCCTAATTTGTTCTTACTTTAGGAAGTAACTATAAACTCAATACACAATTTCATTATTTTATTAGTTGTATTATTGAAGCATGCACATGCTTAGCTTTATTTGAGGAATCTGCCCCTGTACTCCAACGTTACTTATTGAAAGGGTGATTCTAGAATTTACCTATGTTGCTAGCAATAAAATAAGAAATAAAAACACTTAATTTCTGTTACTGAACGTTGTTAAATAAACGTTCGCTTTATATTTCGAGAGATACGTCGGGTCCTTTTGATCCACTCAGAAATTCATAATCGATCATTGAGTACGTCGCTTTAAAGTACAATTCTGGAGAGAAAGATGGGGAAGGAGCCCTTGAAAGCGAGCTGCCCTTCTACAAACACTCGACAGTCGTGCTCTGCCCTGCTCGCTTCTTCCAACTCAAAACACGCGAGGCCAGTGTTTACCCACTTAATGAAGTTCTGCTGTTTTGGCCATAGATATCTAGAACTGGAAATGATCATTACGTAAGCCACGACAGCAAGTACCTATTCGACAGACGGTTTGTGGCCTACGTGCTTCAAATGGTGTAACACTACGGCTTCACGATTTTTATTGTATAAATGAAATTTCATATCCTTATTTACCCTCAGGTTTAACAGGAGACACTAAGGGAAATCAAATTAAAAAAAATAACTCGCTACTGATATGGAACTGTTAAGGGACTCTAGGAGTGAAATTTGAAAGTTCCACATTTTTTGATAGATTTTTTTGAAAATTTTACTGTGTTTGTATTTATATGAGAATAGGAGGTGCACCAAATTTCATTAAAATTGGATAATTCGTTTAGGATATATAAATCATTTTATGAATTTAATAGGCACATTTTCAAAATGTAGCTCGCGTCTATTGACTTTTCAAAATTCATTTATATTGGCAGAACTGATACTCTAACACATGGGTAATAATTGTATGAAGAGACATTTCAAATATGTTTGTTGATTATGCTGTACATATTTTTTTTAGTAACAAAGAAAATTTAATCTTAAAAATTATTGATTTTTTTTTCATACAAAAAAAAGTTTTTGGAATTCATGTTAATGATAACATCAATATTCAATCATAGCTTTGTTTCGCTGCTGTTTATGGATACTTTTGCAAATTTTCATTGAATTTGAAGCAAAACTCAGGCGCGACCTTCTTTTGGAATGTGCAGAAATGTAGTTTTGAGAAAAACAGGCTTTTATATAGGAACATGCTGTGTACGTTAAGGGAAGAGCGCTATTTGAAAGGGCCGTAATGACCACATGGAGTGGGGGATATGAAAAATGTTAGTTGATCCAAATGCACAGGAGTTCCAGGAACATTTTAAGATAAAAAAACAATTTTCGACTTTTTGACAATTTTGACCAAGTGTCCCTTACAGTAATAATGCATACAATTATCACATACTTTTTATGTATAACAAGCTGAAATACTAGGAGTTGTCTGTCTTAGCTGAGATAAGCATTTTCAGAAATTATCTTATTGCTTATTTCGTTATAGGTGCAAGGAGAATATGGGAATACAGTAGACTTTCAGGGATAGCCATATTATATTTTAAAGCTTTGAGATTCCGTTTTCTTTGTATGGTTAACGTATAAAAATGAACAACGATGTTGCATTTGACGAAAGTTTAAGTTTTCCGAAACTGACACAAATAATAAGGACTATATCCGACATTGTTCACTCTACAAAAAATATTATTTGGATATAAATTGTGTGTTTTAGCGAGATCCTACATTCTTGTGTAGTAAGACTTTGTCTATCTATTACGGTTTACCAGTTATGCAAAAGTCATCCAGAGTGAAAAGGTTGACTGGTTGTTGCCAGAAAATTCAAAATATACACAAGCGTTAGCTCCCAAAACATTACAACGGAAGTGAAAATGCCAGACCTGTTTATACTCACAAACCAGGTCAATTCCCTGACCAACTTCAACTCAACGTTATCGACTTACTGCACCTGTGAAAAAGTTGCTTGGAGTATTCCTTCACTTCTTTTAAGTGATTAATTATTTCGAAATTCTTAGTGATGTCCCATAATTACTACTGAAGTTATGTCACAAATAAGTTACTCTAAGCATCTTACAGGAAACAAACTGTTATCTTCGTACATTCCTGTGGAATTAAGCATCCAGGTTGGATCAAAAACCATTTTTTTTTCCAAATGTGCTGATCAAAGCACAAAATGCCATTAGTCCTTTTTGTCTGTAGTGCTTCTATGAAGCAAGTATTAGAAGGAATGTAATGACTTCCCTTCCACCCTGTATATGTTTATATTTCTGTATATTTGTTTACTATAATAAAAACTGCGATCCTAAGTTCCTAAGTGAAGGTATTTGAAACCACTTATATACCCATTCTAAGTAAACCGTTGTGTTAAAGCAAAACAGAGAATATAAACTTACGAATATTACAGTATATTTCAGGAGAACTCAATATATTATGTATATCGTAGTGAACTGCATGTGGTCATTCGGCTGCCATTTTATTTAATAAATATATCGTAGTGAGGAGTTCAAATGTTGAAGGGAATCTTACACAAATCCCTGACTTTCTTAAAGTTGTGTGAAACACGCATAAAACAAGATAACTTTTGGCAACTGTACGCTTTTCCGCTAAAAGGCGAGAAAATTTGTGTTTGAGTGGCTGTTTCACAGTGGGTTTATGAAAACAGATATGATTATTGTTCGGGCTTATAGCAGTGACATTACTTTTGCTACAAGTATTAACCCAAGAACGTTCTTTCATGCCTTTTATACCAGGGGTTCGAATTTTGGTTAGAGTGAATTTCCTGAATAAGGGTTTTTGCGGGTTATCTTGAGAAGACAAATGTCAACTAACCCATATTTGAAGACCACAGACTGGTTTGAACTTCCTAGCCATTTAATTCATCCATAGTCTGATATGACCAACTAGGTTAAAGGACATCAAACTTCAAGGAAAATACCAACAGCAGCAATAAATAATAACAGTGATATCACATAGGGAGATTTACATTATTTGTAGAACATTATTTGTAAAACAAATTTAATTTATGCCGGTGGACATCAAAAAGAGACCCCAGGTTAAGCTACCTCACACCACTCGCGGAAGGTGAGGAGCCAAGAATAAAGCACCGTGGAACAAAGCACTTTGAGAACGTTTGCGAGACTACTGCCTGCCGCCTTGTTTGCAAAAGGTTCGTGAAGAGGTGTATCTCTTCGAGAGAATTCTGCGTCGTTTTGCGCGAACCATAAGAGCGAGTAAACACGGACAGTCTGGAAGTGTAGCAATTTTAGTGAGTCTTGAGTGATTGTGTAGTCGAGTCAACTGTTTTTGGCACAGCGAGAGTTGTAGGATCACGAAGAACTGTTGACTGTGTTAACGACGATAAAAGAGGATTGTGTTTTTGTAGTTTACTTAGAAGGAAAATAAAGTGACAGAAAAATTAAGTGGAGTTTGTTGTTATTTTGACGTAATATGTTAAAAGAAAGTAATAACTAACTTCCTTGATTTGTCTTTAAATACTGCCTGTACTAAATTTGCCAAGTTTATCACCTGTTGTGTTAGCAATTACTCAAATTGTTGCTGGAAACTTTTGCGACCTATAAGCAGTTATTAATCTTTAACGTCGGAGATGGCCATTCATAAGTCTGGTGGAAAAGCACAACTTAACACAAATAATTTTCATCATCACTACTAGGTAGATGGTTTCGCGACAATGTGCATCCATTTGAACGAAGGTAAATAAAATTTTACATCTGGGGTGTTGTGAATACCCCACATCCCCAATTGCAGGTTAAGTTTACTGCAGCACTTTTATAAAGAAATAGTAAACGAAGGCTCTCCAACAGATCTATTAAATATAATATATAGACTTTATTCATAAATTTATGAAATTTTAATATACGTAATAACAAATGTTCCAAGAACTTCCGAAGTATCATTATAGTGTAATATAGATTGAACAGAATTTTCATATCATTTATAGTTCTTGAGAAAATATGGTGTTTTCAAAACAGGAATTCTGAATAGTTAAGGTTGCAACAATCATTAGCGTTTATGACAATTTGTAAACCAAAATCAAAACTACTTGTTTCTACGGATATAACTGATTCATGTTCTGTTTAACATTCAATCAATGGAAAACAATATCAACGTGAGATACAGAATTGGATACGTTATCCACAGCGCACGATTCTCAACTGTCTGGGTCATGCACAAGATTACGGACCATGAATCTTTCAGCGAGAGAGATGGCTCCAGGGTAACGTGTGAGGTTCCCATTCGAGAGGACATGGCTTCGATTCCCGTAGCTGTCCATCCTGACCCAGGATCCCCTCGAGTCATTAGGCACATGCTGGGAAGAATAATCACATCCTGCGAATTCCCTGTCTTTCCATTTTGACTTCATTACGCATTTCATTCATCTTTTATCCCATTGGGTTGCAAGTGTCAGCGAAGGTTTTAGGTGAAGATTGGCAGGGATGATATGCGCACAGGGACTCTCTCCTTCCCTCGTTGTCCGTGGGCTCCGTGTGGGGGGCGGCATATGGGGGCGTTGGACCCCGCCAGGTTCCCCCTGGAAGGCCCTGGAAGACCCAAAGTTCTCAAGGTGCTTGTCAAACTTGGTAAACCTTAGGGACCTCTGTCAATGTCTATACTGCTAGTCTGGATCTCACCACCCGGTATCTCCTCTCACAATGTATGATTACAAATTTATGCTCAAAAAAGTGGTAAATTTTGGCCAAAATGGATCTCTTTAAGAATGAAAATTATGTTAAACATAAAATCTAAATAATTTGCTCCTACACAGTGTACTAAAATGCTCTAGTCTTAAACATCTCATATTATATATCACGCAAATTGCGAGAGAGGGAGAGACAGGGTGAAAGGCAGAGAGAGGATGAGAGAGGGAGAGAGACGGTGAGAGGGAGTGAGTGAGAGAAAGTGGGAGAGAGTGGAAGAGTGGGAGAGAGGGTGGGGTAGAGTGTGGGAGAGAGAGTGTGGAAGGGAGAGCGGGAGAGTGTGGGGGGATTGTGGAAGCCAGAGTGGGAGAGAGATTGGAAAGAAGGGTGGGAGAGAGAGTAGAAGAGAGTGGCAGACAGAGTGGAACAGAGATTGGGAGAGAGTGAGACAGTGGGAGTGGAGTTGGAAAGGATTGGGAAGAGTGGAGATACAGTGGAAGAGAGAGGGAGAGTAAGACAGTGGGGGAGGAGTTGGAGAGTGTTGCGGAGAGAGTGAGAACGAGAGTGGTAGAGAAAGTGAGACTGTGAGATGGATGTGAGAGAGAGTGAGGGAGAGAATGAAGGAGAGTGTGAGAGAGAGTGGGAGATAGAGTGGTAGGTAGGGTGGTAGGGAGAGTGGGGGAGAGTGGTAGAGAGAGAGAGTGGGAGATAGAGTGGTAGGGAGAGTGGGGAGAGTGGTAGAGCGAGTGGACGAGAGTGGGGAAGAGTGGAAGAGAGTGGGAGAGGGCGTAGATGTGAGAGAGAGTGAGACAGTGGGAGAGGAGTTGGAGAGGAGTGGGAGAGGAGTGGGAGAGAGAGTGGGTGAGAGTAGTAGAGAGAGTGTAGGAGAGTGGTAGAGAGTGGGAGAGGGCGTAGGTGTGAGATAGAGAGTAAGACAGTGTGAGAGGAGCTGGAGATGAGTGGGAGAGGATTGGGAGAGAGAGTGGGGGAGAGTGGTAGAGAGCGGGTGAGAGTGGGGGAGAGTGGAAGAGAGTGGGAGAGGGCGTAGGTGTGAGATAGAGAGTAAGACAGTGTGAGAGGAGCTGGAGATGAGTGGGAGAGGATTGGGAGAGAGAGTGGGGGAGAGTGGTAGAGAGTGGGTGAGAGTGGGGGAGAGTGGAAGAGAGTGGGAGAGGGCGTAGGTGTGAGATAGAGAGTAAGACAGTGGGAGAGGAGCTGGAGATGAGTGGGAGAGAGAGAGTGGGGGAATGTGATAGCCAAATACACTGAAACGGCTTAACAGCACTTAGCTTTGTGTGTGAAATTTGTAGAGAATGTTTTGAGAGTTTAACAACAGCGCACTTTCCCTTGCGGAGTGTCACATGTGGCGTTTGATGGAAGAGCACGCTTGTCTCCAAGTACTCTGCACTCTCAAGTATCCAAAAGCCGCCCGCAAATAGCTCTCAGATGATCAGCACTACCGAGTATGTGTTACACATTGCTCTACATGCTAAGTGACTTTTCCCCACAAAATCTCTTTTTCTTTTCTTTTCACATTTTCAATTTTTCTTCATCAGTAGCATTTCCGATATTCGTTGGTAATCCATAAAAGTATGTTGCCGTGTTTACATAATTTACCATTTGGATTGACCATAATAAAGTATTTGAGAACCAAAGCAAAAGTTGACGAATACCTCGGTAATAAATAATGGGATAAAATAAAGCAGAAAGTGTAACTTAACACCAGATATGGAACAGTTATTAAACTTTAAATTAAACGAGACTTTATGGATTGTTGGCAAAATAATTAAGACAAGGTTATTTGGTACGCAAATAATTTAAAAATAGCGTATTAATAAAAATAGTCAAAAGCTAACTTAAATAGAATAAGAGAGAAGAAAACTGTTTCTGCGAAGGATAGTTTGAGATCATGGAATGTTTTGATGACATAATACTGTATGCTAATTGCTTGACTAAATATAACCTTCTGCCTTTCGTCCATTCTGGTTCCCATTCATTGCCCAGACCTTTCATTGAGAATGGTACTTCTGTGAAAATTAATGTGGTGGTTCAAAGCATCCTTCCAATGAAAACTGTGGTGGAGGATGTTGCGGTTAGACGTCTGTAATAAATTGGGCTTATTAGAAGTTAACCATGGAACCCGTAAGTAGATAATTTCTTGGAATATTCGGTGATGTTTCTCACCTTCTAGGAATGTGCTTGTAGGGCTAAAGGCAAATTGCGAACTTCCGTCGAGCATGCAGAATTACATGAAATGTTAACTTTAGCACGATTAGAAAGAATAACAGAATAATTATCATTATAAACTCAAAGTGCCTATTTGCACACATAATATTGTTTCGATAAACCAAATAACAGAAGAAAGAAGACGGTTTAACCTACATACACATATAGCCTTTATCGATTTGGGAAAGGCATACGACAAAGTAAAGAGACACCTACTATGGGAAACATTAGAAGAGAAAGGACAGCCCACACATTTAATACAAATATTAAAAATATGTATAAAGCAACCACAATAAAGATTGCACTAGGAAATGGAGAATTTTCAAAAGAAATGAAAATTAATAAGTGTTTAAGACAAGGATGCAGTTAGTCTCCGCAGTGTGGACGAAATTCTTAGGTAAGTAAATGGCAAAATACCTTCAGCAATAAAAATAAATAGAAATAATACAATAAATAAGGTACTTTATGCTCATGATATCATAATAATTCAATAAACAGAAAATAATTTACAGAAAAGTGTGTTTGAATTGGGGAATGCTTTAAGAGAATATGGTCTTAAAATACCAACTAATAAAACGGAAATAATGGCCTTTCAAGGAAAGTACCCTCATAGATGCAAAATAGTAGTAAACAATATAGTGCTGGAACAAGTTCACATCTAACTACGTATTTCGGATGCAATATATCATATCAGCATAACCAAGACTTATATAATAAAGTAAACAAATTCCAGAGCAGTTGCGGAATATTAGCAGGAACATTAAAACGAAAAACAAGAAAATCAACAAGCATAAAATTTTACAAAAGAGTGGCAACCTCAACATTAACACATGGTTGTGAACATCGACGATTAAGCAAACAGAATGGGATAAAATAAATGCAGCAGAAATGAGATACCTTAGAGCCATAAAAGGATGTATAATATGATGCTCAAATGAGCCCGAGGTTCATAGACCTTTAAGTTACCCGACATTCATCTCGGAAAATGGCCTTACCTGGATAACTTACTCTAAGCGAGATTCGAACTCCCAACCTCTCGAACGTGAGCCAAACACGCTAACCATCACGCTACTGAAGCGGCAACTATAATGGATGAAATAAAATTGAAGAAATAAGAGAAGAACTAGGTATTTTTGCAATAAATGATAAAATAAACCAATGTAGAGAAAGCTGGAGAAATCATTTGTGAAGGATGGACAATACCCGATACCCCAAAATGGCATACAATTACCAACCATATGGGTGGAGAGATGTTGGAAGACCGATGGAAGGTGGAGAGAGGCTTGAGGCTGGAACAGGAGAAGTGTCCTAATCCATGAAGTGTAGATGATGATGATGATGATGATGATGATGATGATGATGATGATGATGATGATGATGATGATGATGAAGGTTAACTTTAGCTTCCTATAGTTAAAGCTATAATTATGATACGTTGAACAGTTCTTATTGAAACAAATTTGAATAGAATTATTAACCCATCTTCACACTACATAAAAGTACGCTTTAGATCTCTTTTAAATGATGTAATTCTAATATTCCAAGAACTCTAACGACGGAAATACAATGCTTCTTTCAAAGTCGACTTACTTTGCTTTCTATGGCACCCACTTGTGTAGCAAAGGGAATATTTCATTTCACTCGAAAGTTCTAACGACATCTTACAGTATATGTTTTGTCCTCACCTCAAAGTACAAAAACAAAAGAAGGCTTTTAGATATACTTTCGCTTGATGTAAACGAATAACTCAAAAACAAAAAGCAGCATGAAGATCAAGTTGCTTTTATTTTCAGCTTCTCGTTACGCTGTGAAACCCAAAGATGGCTGTAACGATTTTAATTAAGATATCATAATATTATATTATGCAACGGGACTATAATGGTAGTAATTAAGACGCGAGTATATATTAGGAAACGAGCGAAACGTTTTTCGTAATTTTCATACCCTTCTGGTTAAGTTACATGCAACAATGTGTGCTCAATCATATTCCTTCCGTGTTTGCTGTGCAAGTGTAGGCCAATCAGAAGCGTTAGCTCCCAAACCATTACACGAAAGCAAAGGCGTCCGACCTGTTTACATCCATAAACCAGGTCAATTCCCTATCCAACCTCAACGCAACGTTGACGACTTGCTTCACGTCTGAAAGAACTGCTTGGAGTATTCCTTCACGTCTTTTAAGTGACTAATTATTTCGTAACCCTACGTGATGTCCCATAATTACTACCGAAGCTATGTCAGAAAAAAGTTAGTCTACGCATCTTACAAGAAACAAACTGTTATCTTTGTACATTCCTGTGGAATTACGCACTCAATTTGGATCAAAAATACTTATTTTTCGGAATCGGCCGATCAAAGAACAAAATGCCATTCGACATTTTTGTTTGTAATGCTTCTATGAAGTACATATTAGAAGCAATGTAAGGACTTCCCTTCCACCCTGAATACTGCTTGTTATGGAATTTTCGCGAGGAGAGCAGCGTGCCGTTATCAATTTTTGTGTAAAAGGTGAAAACTGTGTCAATATTCAATGTGCACCTGTCTCTGTTTCTATGGATGATGCACTGGACTATAGTAACATCAATAGATGGATGCACTCAGGCAGACCTTGCACATCTTGTCCATCTGCAAAGAATACTTTTATTCAATATTCTGGTATTATAAGGTTGATATTGCTTGATATCCTCTTCCTAAGGGCATGTCAATCGCCGGAGAATGCTACAGAGACATTTTGAATAACCAGCTGTTTCCTGCAATGTGAGAAATTGTCATGAACTGTTGGGAAAGTTCATTTTTCACCAACACAATGCTCCACAACAGAAAGCTCGGATTGTCACCTAATTTGTTCTGTAAAATGAAATTGAGACGCTTAAGACACCCTCCGCAATAACTGCTGGGAGCAATTTCTGGCTGTTTGACACCCTGAAAAAACTCTCCGAGGGAGACAATTTTCTTGAGATCAAGCCTAAGATCTGTAGTATACCAGTGTCTAAAACATATAACCAAAGACTCCTACCACAAAAAAAAAAAAAGTTTTGAAAAATGGTTTGAGCATTGGCACTTGTGTTTAAATAAAGAACCCTATGTGGAAAAATCACATGGGTGTTATGGATGATTTTGTGTGAATAAAACTAAGATTATATTTCTGCTAAAATAAATGCTCAACTATTGTAACAAATGACAATTCCAGTTACTTTGTAGTTCACTTTATTTCCCTTCTCAAACATAATCACAAAAACATAGTGTTTGGCTTTATCATTAACACAATTTACATTTTTTCGAGAGTTTGCAATTCACAGCTGTTCTTCTCTATCGTATCCTTGATCCAAAGACTGCTCACTGTATACAACAAGCAACTCCGACGATTAACTCTCCAAAACTGTCTCTGACAATAAACAAACTCTAACTCTCCCAACACTCATTAGCCCAACACACACTTAAAACTGGCTTCTCTGTTCGTGCGCTCGCTTATACAGTTGAGCATTGGGTACCACTAATTTCTCTGGAAACACACGTCTTTCCCGAAACTTCTAACAAGTCGACAGTAAAAAATCTTCTTGAACCGTCTAGAATCACTCATTGTTCCAGCTCGATTATTGCTGTTCTTAATTTGTCGGGCTAACATCCAGGACAAATTTAGGTAACTGCCCAAGCTTCCGGCAACTAACTCTGCCACCATCCTCGGAGGAACTGAAGCTGTACTACTGATGTAGCAATATTTATGCCTAGCCAACGGTGGATAAGATCCGCCTACTTTCTTTCCATAGGTCGAGCTTCTGTGAACGAATACACAAGTGTCATAGAGAAGGCCAAGAAGGTGGGGAACCAATCCGGTAACTGCTGGGACTTCCGGAAGCACATTCTGAATGACTGACGTCCATGCTTTGCAGATTTTAAGGCCTTCATCCCTGTTAAAACTGTTTCTTTGAGATCTAATGTATAGAGATTCTTTAATCAATCTATCTCAGGAATTTTCTACTATTTTTGTAGAGGCAAAGTTGATTTTGTGGCCCGTTTTATGTGTGTTCAGCCACTGCCAATCTTTCTATGTAACCTAGTCTAATACATCGTTGATGTTCTTTGAGGCGATCTACAATTCTTCCTGTCTGTCCTATAACACTTTACATGGGAGTTTATAATTTCCTGGTGCAGGTTGACCCAAATCATTTCTGGCAGAACCTAAAAACTGTTTTACTCTTGTAGGCGGCTAGAAATAAAAATTATGACATCAGCAGTCTAGCTTCAGGTCTCCTGGGGATGGTGGTGAGTTAGTCGCTGAAAACTTGCGCAATTACCCAACTCCAAGCATGCTGTTAGTCCGAGAAGTTATTGTTGTCCTTGTTTACTGGTCACGGGTTGTCTAGCAATGTAGTGGTGTGAAGTAGCTTGGCCTCAAGCGTCTTTTGAGGCGTGCGCATGCCGTCACACTATTAAACGTTTATAATATTGTTTCATTCATCTCTGAACATAGAAGCACACACTATGAGTATGACACCTGTAATCCCTCTCTTCCATGTGAACCGTATGTAGCTATTTGAAATGAGTGACAATATACTCAAAGTGAAATACTTCCCACTTAATTACAAGTAGACCATAAATTAGTAGCACAATGGGTAACAGAAACATGACTAACTGTGGCTATATAATTTCCGTGATATGCAGATTCCCATCGCAGGACCGGCCGTTTCCGATGGTCAGAACATCCATTTCCTTCTGACGTGGGAGAATAATATCGGCTGTACGTCAATGGTGTGTGGTTCGAATAGAAGCCCTTCATGACACCTAATTATACTCAAAGAGGCCATCGTCCGAAGCTAAGTGTACCTAACTGGCAGAGGTAGGGTATAGCTGATTCAAAACGTTATTGATCCCCATTAGAAGCGATTCAGTGCAGGCCTATTCAGAGTGAAACACCCACTATGAGCTTAGTGTTAGAGTATTAGGCGTGATTGCTTCCATCGTGTTAAATACATTGTCAGCATTCCTGCTAAATAGTGTTAATTATATTAATTAATAGTTGAGAACAAACCAAGCTTAAATAATAGGAAATATGATGTGTGTGTGTGTGTGTGTGTGTGTGTGTGTGTGTGTGTGTGTGTGTGTGTGTGTGTGTGTGTGTGTGTGTGTGTGTGTGTGTGTGTGTGTGTGTGTGTGTGTGTGTGTGTGTGTGTGTGTGTGTGTGTGTGTGTGTGTGTGTGTGTGTGTGTGTGTGTGTGTGTGTGTGTGTGTGTGTGTGTGTGTGTGTGTGTGTGTGTGTGTGTGTGTGTGTGTGTGTGTGTGTGTGTGTGTGTGTGTGTGTGTGTGTGTGTGTGTGTGTGTGTGTGTGTGTGTGTGTGTGTGTGTGTGTGTGTGTGTGTGTGTGTGTGTGTGTGTGTGTGTGTGTGTGTGTGTGTGTGTGTGTGTGTGTGTGTGTGTGTGTGTGTGTGTGTGTGTGTGTGTGTGTGTGTGTGTGTGTGTGTGTGTGTGTGTGTGTGTGTGTGTGTGTGTGTGTGTGTGTGTGTGTGTGTGTGTGTGTGTGTGTGTGTGTGTGTGTGTGTGTGTGTGTGTGTGTGTGTGTGTGTGTGTGTGTGTGTGTGTGTGTGTGTGTGTGTGTGTGTGTGTGTGTGTGTGTGTGTGTGTGTGTGTGTGTGTGTGTGTGTGTGTGTGTGTGTGTGTGTGTGTGTGTGTGTGTGTGTGTGTGTGTGTGTGTGTGTGTGTGTGTGTGTGTGTGTGTGTGTGTGTGTGTGTGTGTGTGTGTGTGTGTGTGTGTGTGTGTGTGTGTGTGTGTGTGTGTGTGTGTGTGTGTGTGTGTGTGTGTGTGTGTGTGTGTGTGTGTGTGTGTGTGTATGTGTGTGATGCTCGTGCAACTACAAGCATTGAAACCTCAATTTTTACTTTCTCTACCTGTTTAGTAAAGTAGAAGAAGTATTGTACTCCACCAAACAATTCGATGTCGAGATTTCACCGGAAATATATGTTTTGAGGCCCCTGTATCCAAAAAAAGCATTTTTAGAAAAAGGTCCGGGTTAAAAACCAAAGTTGGTATTTAAGTTTAATATATATCAAGGATGCAACACGAAGATTTTGTAGAAAATTCCTTCAACCTAAACTACCCTCTACATGGAAAATTTTTCAAAAAGTTTGATTTTCTTGAAAATGTCTCTAACGATTTTGATTAAAATGCAATGTGTTTGAGATATTTTTATGACAAATGAAAAGTATATCTTGAATTTTCTGGCTATAGCCCATGTAGTCCTCTTTACTCTGGATGACTTTTGCATAACCGGTAAACCGCAAGAGAAAGACCAGATCTTACCATACAAAAATGTACATCTTGCTAAAACACACAATTTATGTCTAAATAAATTTTTAGAGTGAACCTTTTCGGAGATATCCCTTGTTATTTGTGTAAGTTTTGGAGAACTTAAACTTTTGTCAAATGCAACATCGTTGTTCATTTTTTATATGTTAACCGTACAAAAAGAGCGGAATTTGAAAGACTTAAAAGATTTGACTATTGCTCAAAGTCTACTGTATTCCCATATTCCTCCTGCACCGACAGGAAAATAAACAATAAAATAATTTCTGCAAATGTTTATCTGAACTAACACGAAGAAGATATAGGAATAAGAGTTCGTAAGAATGGTTAGTACAAAATTAGAGAAAGTCATGTAAGTGCAACACATCAGGTTTTTTAAACATGACTTGACAAATTTTGAATTTAAATTCAATTCGGACCATGCTGATGATAAATTATTTTAACCCTGCGTTGGACATTTCGTCTTCCATGACGCTGATCACATGTATTTTGTGAGATACTGTGTTTGACTCAGGAGTTTACCTATGTCCTCGTGGTAGTCACAAGTGGATTGCACGTGGTGCTCCAGTGCTTTTTCCTCTCGCGCTGACGGTTTACAGCGTGCTGCAAAAGCAAGTTATACTTTGTTTCCCGGTACATTAAGTATTACGCATACTTCATAACTTGAGTGTCACTAATGAATTATATTTATTGGAGACCCAAGAAGCCACACGACACAATAGCAGCACTGACTGCTTACAGTCCAACTGTATTGTGGACAATACTCTTCAACTGCTGGTGTTATGTAGTCTGTTTACATCGTACCGAGAAGCTACCCACTCCACACAACGATTGCACGTTCAAGGTCAAAGACATTCTCCTGAGGCAATCAGAATACACGCTATCCACCGTCCTTGTGCCTTTAGTAATATTATTTATTTGTTACTATGTAATCAGGATTATATTCACATACAAAGTTTTCAATGAGCAGATTTGTTTTGTTTCCTCCAAAACACGACATAAATCATGCAGCGATGGCGGCGACCGTGGTGGAGGTGGTAGTGGTGGTAGTGGTGGTAGTGAGAGTGGTGGTAGTGTTTTTTTATTTTTTTTTTTTTTTTTTTTTTTTTTTTTTTTTTTGTAGGCAGGGGAAAAATCTTCAACCAACTAAAAAACCCCTCCAGAATCAATTAGAGCTTCTTCTTGGAACTACCCTGGCGGTATTACTTCAAGAAGAAGACGATTCAAGACGTTAGTTGTCTATATCGGTCAGTAATTGTCTTATAAATCATTCATTTCTGGTCGTTTTCGAGATAATATGTCGTGGTGGTGGTGGCGGTGGTGGTGGTGGTGGCGGTGGCGGTGGCGGTGGCGGTGGCGGTGGCGGTGGTGGTGGCGGTGGCGGTGGCGGTGGCGGTGGCGGTGGTGGTGGCGGCGGCGGCGGCGGTGGCGGTGGCGGTGGCGGTGGCGGTGGCGGTGGCGGTGGTGGTGGGGGTGGGGGTGGTGGTGGTGGGGGTGGCGGTAGCGGTGGCGGTAGTAGTAGTAGTAGTAGTAGTAGTAGTAGTAGTAGTAGTAGTAGTAGTAGTAGTAGTAGTAGTAGTAGTAGTAGTAGTAGTAGTAGTAGTAGTAGTAGTAGTAGTAGTAGTAGTAGTAGTTGTTGTTGTTTTGAAGTTAATTGTTTAATTTCTTTGTTGCTGTTCCTTTTTAAACATTAATTCTTTATTGTCATTCTCCTTGTGTGCAATGTTTTAGGATACATGTGGTCCACCTCACTGGAGGAATAATTATGCTAATAAATTTAAAAAATGACAGTTACCTAGTCATAGTTTTACATGTTTAACGTGGCTGCATCCACGGATACTGTTCGGAAGCGAGCTAGTGGCTAGTTCGTCCTGAATATAGCCCTGGGCCTTGGAGCAGTAGACAGGATTGCGGTGGTCCGTTCCTAACCAGGGCTTGATTCCAATTTTTCAGCTTATACATCGGATGGCTGCCCACTTGGCATCATGATGAAGATGAACCATAATTGGTAGCAATATGTGGGCAAGGTAATTCAACATTTTGGCTCTAGGATGCATGCTGCGTTTCACATCACTTCCCAGTGTAGATTGGATGAGCAATTACATCATAATTTGCACGTGGACGTGAGGCTGGAAAAAAATTTGTAGACCTTCTTGGGTTATTACAGGCTAGTGTGTGGAGGATTATTTTCATTATCAGTGCCCAGATTTTCATGACCTAAAATACTCTAAAAATGAACTATAAATGGACTGCAAAAGTACCAAAGATAGATGCAAAAGCTGGAAAAAGTGTATACAAAATGTTGCGTGAAACCACCACCGATGCCGCCGCCGCCGCCCCCATCACCACGTGACGTTACAGTTCTGACAGAACCTTGCTTCCCTTACATATAGCATTCCAGTCACGGGACACTGGGAGTGAAATTTGGAAGTTCCACATTTTTGATAGATTTTTCTGAAATTTTTACTGTGTTTGTATTTATATGAGAATAGAAAGTACACCAAATTTCATTAAAATTGGATAATTCGTTTAGGATATATAAATCATTTTATGACTTTAATAGGCACATTTTCAAAATAGAGCTCGCGTCTATTGACTTTTCAAAATTCATTTATATTGGCAGAACTGGTACTCTAAAACATGGGTAACAATTGTATGAAGAGATATTTCAAATACGTTTGCATATTATGCTGTACTTATTTTTTTAATAACAAAGAAAATTTAATCTTAAAAATTATTGATTTTTTCATACAAAAAAATTTTTTTTTGAATTCATGTTAATGATAACATCAATATTGAATCATAGTTTTGTTTAGCTGCTATTTATGAATACTTTTGGAAGTTTCCATTGAATTTGAAGCAAAACTCAGGCGCGACCTTCTTTTGGAATGTGCAGAAATGTAGTTTTGATAAAAACAGGCTTCTATTATTATTGGGCCTAAATATTTAAACGTTTACATTATTTGAAAAGAATCATTACTAATTTGTACTAATTTGTCAGGGTGAAAACAGATTTGTGTCTGTTCTACATTGTAGTCGAATTAAGGATACCCAAATGTGAAATTTTGGAAATTTCCGGCTTTTATTGGATTGATTTGGAATTTTAACGCAAAAATCACTGTGTACTGAGGAGTGAATCTGCCAAATTTCACGCATTTACTCAAAATAGTAGTTAAGATATTATTAATATCTTATTATAATTTTTTAATATCTTCATAAATGGTTTCTTGCGATGCAGTTTTGATTTAAATACTTAATAATTTTAGTTATATTCTTTAATAGAGTTACAAAATTGATGAGATAATTTCTTAATTTTGTTATTAGTTTGGAAAAGAATACATTTTAAAGTTTAAATTCACTAATTTCTTCATTTAAATTTCGAAATGTAAACTTTAATATTTAATTACTCAGCAGCTATTCATATTATGAAAAATTATCTCCTTATTTCTTTCTAATGTTATTTCTAAGAAGGAAAACCAAATTCCATTCATATGTACTGAAAACTGCATCGTGTGCAGCATAGTAAAGAGCAAACGGTGCTAAAAATAAAAACATGAGAAACCTAAGTTTGCATTGGTAGCGAGGATAATGAAACTGTATTGATTTAAATGAACATACAAGTTAGGGGAAAACGACAATAATAAATAATAACGCCACATTTAAAAAAGAAAAGACCTAGCAACAGAAATTAGGAGAAAATGACCAAAATGACCTTAAAAGTATCTACAATCGTAGGCAATGTTCATGGTGTACTAGCTAAAAGATGATGTATAGTTAAATTCCTGCCTTTGTGATTAATGTAAAATTCAGGTGTATCTACACCACTATATTAGAATAATCTTCATTATCTTCAATACAAAGTCACGAATAGCGAGATTGCAGCTTTAAAAGCTCCCTTAACTGGTATGTCAACACCCTCCAGGAATGCTTTCACTTTTATCACTTGTGTTTCGTTATTTCCTCCTTCCTGATACAACATAGTTCCGCCTAGTAGTGTTTTCGCTCCTAAAAATACCTCCAGCTCATTTAGAGACAGCTGAGCGAAAAAGGAAAAACGAACAGAACTATCGGAAAACACTAACACTAACCTTGAACTCTCGGTATGCACTGTTGGTAAACTCCCCAAAGTCCCAAGAAGGTTGTCGATCCAAGTTCTAAAAATGGTTCATATTCCAGCCACTAAGTGAAAGGAAAATATAAAAACTCTCACTTTGATCTTGAAAGTGCACAAAGAAACCCTTAAGCTGCACACAACTTCGTGCTCTGCACAACAGCCACTTACCACGCTATGTACTCATATATGGAAGAAAAGTAAAATAAAATATTAATCCTTTGCTTTTTGAAATTACACACCAAAGACGAAAAAATTGATTATGCATATTAAAATACTTTTATTAAGAATAGTCCAGCATTACACAAGGGTTACCAGCAGTTAGCACGTACAGTGCTGATCACAGAAAATGGCCCAAGAGCTTATCTTTGAGTCGACGTGCCACCGTTACTTTGATTACCCGCACCATATTTCATTATCAACATATTATCAGGGGTAACGCCCCGTATTCGAGGTAAACAGTCAATGCATGCCTCTTTGCCACATTTAGATGAAGAAATTGATAAAATCCAATAGAAAAATGTATTGGTTCAGATGTAAAAACATTCAACGAGTCCTTGCATCCAGCGGGATCCCTTACCAGGAATGGTTGTGTGTGTGGGTGGGTGTAACGGAGGGGGACTCCTCGCCCTCTACGACCCCGATGTGGATCTATTGCTACCACCCACCCACCGGGGAAGGGATGAAGTGTGGCGAGACAGGAAGGCACGTCGAAGAGCGAAGGCACCAGAGACGCATGGTAGTCCCTAAGAGTTCCAGATTGTGACACCCGGCGCATACCCGAAGGTTTGCCATCCACTCAGGGAGAGGGCGAAAGGGCGACCCTAGCGGCCCGGGCAGCGACTTCCAAGGAGGGCCAGGGAGACAGTTTCCAATACCCAAGCAATTATGCCATCTGCCCGCTAACGCCGGAACCAACCGGACTACCAACCAAACCTGAAAGATGACAATGACAGGAAATGAGAAAGGAGGGGAAAGGAAGCCGCGGAGAAGAGATGAAAATACACCAGAATTTGCCTAGGTGACATGTGGAAACCACGGAAAAACCCATGTCAGTGTGCGTGATCAAGGGGATCGAACCCGTGACCTCCCGAATGCGGGCCACAGACGTTACTGCCTGAGCCATCCTGCTCGGTACCAGAGATGGGTATTTGGTTATGATCCATTTATGATTGATTTGGTTATGAGTGGACGGTCACCGAGAATCTAATCCCAGACCCCGTGAATGCTACACACGCTACCGTGGAGCCATCTCGCACTTGTGGTACTTCTGAGGTTACTAGAAGATGTACGTCGGGCCGACATCTGAGGCCCTCCAGAAGGAGATTTTAGATTGCACTGAACTCGATGAGGAAGTGGTTCACAGACACTTTAGTGTCTTGCAGAGCTGAGAGATGGTGTGCGAGAATGCTAGTGCCCCTACAGAGGTACTCAGTAGTGCTCCCCTTGGGGTTGATGGGTATAATTGGGTATCCTCTTCTGTCCCTGAGAAAGCGGCAGGTGGAGCTCTTTTTAAGAAGTCTGGTTTGGGCTAATAGGAAAGCTCAAAGACCAGAGGGTCACCAAGTTGGTGGCGCTCTCTAGTTTAAGAAGAGGAGCTGCAGCTCAGTGTAGACCTTCACCGAAAGCTGTATACCCAAATATTTACTGAGCCATGGCCTTACCATTTTGATGCCAACCAAAAGCATCAAAAGACAAAATCCTTACAACACTCACTTTTGTTGACTGGTGGTTTATATGAAGAAACTTTGCGTCTTTGATATTGTGCTTCAGTAATAACAAAACACTTGCTTAATAACAATAACACAGACTGGTATATGTAACTTATTTGCATGCAAATGCAAGGGCACATTAATTGTATTCCAATGTTGTTCATATCTACAGGAGAGAGATATGTCCCAAAGGAACTGATTTGGAAATAACTGCATTGAGAAATAAAATCCTACTCATAACGGTAATGGAAAATCAATTCAGAAAATAAAGCTTTCCCTGCACTGTTTAGGAAAATTGCTTGGGACATTAACTATTGGTGATTGGCGAAACGATAATGATTATGGGTTCTTTAACTGCGTAATTATACTACTGGAATGTAAAAAGGTAGCATATAGCTGGTTCAAACATACAAAACAGCGGTCTGAGTAGTTTTAAAAAAGTACATAAAATAAATATTTCCGGTAGTATTCCTAGCATTGGCAGGGAAAGAAAAATAATTTAGAATACAAGGAATTAAGAAATTGAAACATAATGGTCATCAAAAATTGTGATCATGGTTTTGGTCACTGTGATCACAGTAAGTGTCCTCGATCTGAACTGTAGTATTCTTAGAGGAGCTTCCAAATGTTTTCGAAGACACTAATGTTCCCTAGGTTAAGCGGCCCTTGATATACTGTCTCTTAGTTTTGAGAAGGTTCAAAGTTTAACACCTCCGGTTTCTAGAGGGATCTAGTAAAGCATGACATAACAGACAATGCTATGGATATGAGGTAGCGCCCGACAGGTACCCAGCACATTTAACGTACAGGTAATGCGTTTAGGTTCTTAACTGACCAATACTACTAGGAAAGCTACCATAGTCTAACTTCTCGGGTTACCAGCCGTGTAATACAGGTGGCGGTGGAGCATTCATTTCGAAATTTTGAGTAGAAGTCAATAGGTGCAAAGCTTTGGTGTAGAAAACGTTTTACTCATGTCTGGACTAATTTATTCTACAGTTGCAGATAAAAACAACAGTACAGTATGTAAAGTATAACCATCTATTGATCTTAGCAATATTTGCCAGTATTTCTCGGATCGACCATGGAAGTGTTTGGTTTCTCTTTCTGGACATGCTAAACATAACACACGAACCACACTCTGGGAGTAAGTCAGGACAACCTAGCTTGATGTAAACTCATGGCGTCATTAAGCGACACTGGGAGTGAAATTTGAAAGTTCCACAGTTCTTGATAGATTTTTCTGAACATTTTACTGTGTTTGTATTTATATGATACTAGGAGGTACACCAAATTTCATTAAAATTGGATAATTCGTTTAGGATATATAAATTATTTTATGAATTTAATAGGCACATCTTCAAAATGTAGCTCGCGTGTATTCACTTTTCAAAATTCATTTATATTGGCAGAACTGATACTCTAAAACATGGGTAACAATTGTATGAAGAGATATTTCAAATACGTTTGCTGATTATGCTGTAAATATTTTTTTAATAATAAAGAAAATTTAATCTTAAAGATTATTGATTTTTTTATACAAAAAAAAAGTTTTTGGAATTCATGTTAATGATAACATCAATATTGAATCATAGTTTTGTTTAGCTGTTATTTATGAATAATTTTGGAAATTTTCATTGAATTTGAAGCAAAACTCAGGCGCGACCTTCTTTTGGAGTATGCAGAAATGTAATTTTGAGAAAAACAGGCTTTTATATAGGAACATCCTGTGTACGTTAAGGGAAGAGCGCTATTTGAAAGGGCCGTAATGACCACATGGAGTGGGGGATATGAAAAATGTTAGCTGATGCAAATGCACAGGAGTTCCAGGAACATTTTAAGGTAAAAAAACAATTTTCGACTTTTTGACAATTTTGACCAAAATTTCACTCCCAGTGTCCCTTAAGTAGACCACGATACGCAGGAAACCAAGATACACTAGAAAATATAAAATTAAGTACGCACAATTAGCTGTTACTCTTTAAGAACTATTTACGGCAAGCATAGTTCGAAGTATTCGATTAATAAGAGATAGTAAATAACAGGAATAATAAAATTGAGAAGATTCTGCTTCGATTTAATTCTCTGTAGTGTTGTTCATTTCCTTTTTGTATTCATATGACAGTGATGAGCAGTTGGCAAGGCGATAAACATGGCTGCTTCTGCAAGACCCTTTAGCCTGGTGAGTGATAACAATAAAGATGGAGTGGTAAAATATTCCAAAGCAACTCGTTACATGCGTAAAGAAAGGAGCTGTGCTGAATATTTTGAACAAACTACTGAACTGTTTTTGGAAATTGCAGATTATACCAGGATGTAACGTTGTATGTACTCCTAAAGATCTGAAGGAAACGCGCATATCGCCAACATCAAAGAAAAAGGAAAAAACTGAAGTCAGAAATAGAAAACTGGACGACTTTGCTAAATGTGCCGTTTTCTTTCACAATATTGGACAGTCTTAAATCATGTAAACAATAATCCTACATGACCATCTTTTAAGCTGTCTAACCTTCATAAACTGTTCCTATAAATTACTTTTAGGAGTGCAAAGAGAAATGAGGTGAATATAATTACTATTCATAGAGAGGTTGTTGTTGTAGTGTTTAACGCCCGCTTTTACTACTACGGCACCACAGGCGGTGACACTGATGATACATGAAGATGGAGCACCGGTGGAATGAGATGGCGGGGGAAACCGGAGTACCCGGAGAAAACCCGCCCTGACGCCGCTTCGTCCACCAAGAATACCACATGCGGGTACCTGGGATCGAACCCGGGCCGCCTAGGTGGTAGGCGAGCGCGCTAACCGCTCGGCCACGGCGCCGCCATTCATAGAGAGGATATTGTATAATGCACACTTAAGATTTTACATCTTCTCGATAATGATGCGGCTACAGATAAAGGTGCCTTGTTTTAATTATCCTCTATTTAATTTCAGGGCAGCTTTTATTTCGGTGACCTCCAACTCCACTGCTGTTATTATGGTACACTGTTCTATTGTGCTATAAAAGAGACACAAGTACAAGTGGAATTTGTTTTATTTTGTTCCCTGCAGCTGATAGAAGCACTATGTTAACTAAGACAGATGCAAAATGCTGTTTACATTACGTCCATTTATGAGGTTGCACTTTACCAAAAATAGCGAACTAGTAAATCTGAGGATTACCGGTAGTATTGGTAGCATTGGTATGGAAAGAAACAAAATACAACGAATTAAGAAAACTGATGAGAAATTGATGATCACCAAGGGCTGTGATCGAAACTTTGTGCACTGTGATCAAAATAAAAACTGCGAGTAAGTAAACAATTCCAGATAAACAGAGACATCTCAAGTGGAGTTGTGCTTCTAATCGCGTTTACGATGATGTTGCCAATCTTGGAATGTGCATTCACGCCAGATTAAAACAAAGAGCTTGCTCAAAATAGCACAATTTAAAAGTTATTTTCAGTTCACACATTGCATTTAGCTTATAAAACGTAAACCTTGTTTTCAACTACTCCGCCTTTTTTCACTGATCATTTTCTGCCATTTCTATATTTTTCAGAAACAAGAGCCTCTTTAGGTTTGTTTGATTCAATCATATAAAGATGCTTTTCACATAGAACCGTCACTCTGATCCCTGTTCTGCAACTGCAGTAATGTAACATATTTCACAGCACTCCTGGGAGGGAGTTAATCTGCTTCTACACTACTTACTTCCAACATAAAACTAGTGAATCATATGATTTTGCTTCTGAAATTAAGAGAAATTAGCAACGAGTAGAAACATAGCACGAATAATATTGGAGGTAAGTTGGCAATGTGACCAACATAGTAATGTTTGTGTGGATGTTTACAAAACTCAGGTTAGACTACGTGGAATTTCTCTCCCCTGCCCTTCATTCATATTAGACCATGAGCTGGTGAACAGACAGTACTTTTCGGTCCAAAGTGACAACTATCAGCTTATTCGATCTCAACAGTAGAGCTTACCATTTTTTTGTAGACACCAGTGTTCCATAGGTTGAGAAGAACCTTCTGTAGCCCTTCTCAATTTCGAGAGGTTCCAAAGCTCAACACCTCTGGTTTCTAGAGGAATCTAAAAACATGGTCACGAAACAAAAATGCGATCGATAGGAGGAAACGCCCGATGTGTATGCAACACACCTAACGTACAGGTAACGCGGGCAGGTTCTGAACTGACCAATTCTACTAGGAACACTACCGTAGTCTACACTTACTTATGATAGTCTATGGTAGCCCACAGGTAGTTTTATAAGCCTAGGCTGGACTGATAATAGGAATTCAGAACCCAAATGCGTGGTGCTGTTCCCCCTTCTTTAGCCAAGACCTTACAGCAGCACACGGAGATGTTCTAACATTCCTTCTGTGGTACGAAGGGGGTCCTGAAGAATACTTTCTTCTGTATTCAGGAACATCGTGTTCAGCACACATAATCAATAACTTAGGAATCTACGATAAAATGCATACGCTAAGCCACGCGCGTATAACTCACTCAATAGCAACTTAACCCCACCTTGGGGCATTTAAATTATTCAGGAAAGTTTCCCACAGTGATGCTTCAAGCCACTGGAGCTACGTATTTATTGACCACTTCCCTGGATTGAGTTCAACTTACTTTATTTCCAGCCATATATGCTTTAGAAATCTTGCGTTTAACATTTATGGATCTATAGTCAAGATGATTGTAAACAAATAAAAGAAAGCTTAGAATTCGGCAAGTCGTTATATTTAGTGAGAATGCAAACTTTTTATGAAGCGTAGTTTCACGTTTTATCTCGTACGGTTTGGCGATATATCCTTTCCATCAGTATTTTATTTGGTTTCAACAATATTAGACCTCTTAACCAAAAATATTGATCCGATAACTTATAAAACGTTTTATATATACTAATAATGTGAAATTTAGTAAGCTTCAAAATATTAAAACAGAATACAAAAACACCTTGGATAGGTTGCATTCCCATACTTTTCTCTCCTCAGTATCATTTTTTCTCATAATGCTTTTGAAAAGTCTTCGTACCACAATTCATTATTTTCTCTACTACGTATAGTAGTAGAGGAAATATCGTATTCTACCCAAAAATTCGATGCCGATATTACACCGGAAATATAAGTTTTGAGGCCCCCTGAATCCAAAAAAGCATTTTTAGAAAAAGGTCCGTGTGTGTATGTGTTAGCCTGAGAACAGCGTAACTCAAAAATGAAAAGTCGGTCAGAAACCAAAGTTTTAAGTTTAATGTCTTTTAGAGATGTCACACGAAGATTTTGAAGAAAATTCCTCCACCCTAAACTACCCTTTATATGTAAAATGTTTCGAGAAGTTTGATTTTCTTAAAAATGGCTCTAACGATTTTTATTAAAATGCCATATGTTTGAGATATTTTTATGACAAATGAAATCTATCTTGAATTTTCTGGCTATAGTCCCTTAAGTCATATTTACTCTGGATGACTTACATCACTGGCAAACCGTAAAAGATAGACTAAATATTACTATACAAAACATAGATCTTGCTAAAATACACAATTTATGTCTAAATACATTTCTATGTAGAGTGAAACATTTTGAGATATACCTTGTTATTTGTGTGAGCTTTGGAGAACTTATAATTCTTTCAAACGGAACATTACTCATTTTAATATGTTAACCGTGCAAAGAAAACTGAATTTGAAAACTTAAAAGATTTAACTGTCACACAAAGTGTACTGCATTCCCAGATTTCTCCTATACCTATAAGGAAATAAGCAATGAAGTAATTTCTGCAAAAGTTTGTCTCAACTAACAGGAAGTTATATGAATAAGAGTTTATAACATAAGTTAGTACAGTGGTACAGAAAGTTATGTGAGTGCAACACATCAGACCTATTTTTATATCTACTTGGTGTTAATCGAGATAAACATTTGCACAAATAGTGTCTCCACTCGATGCAGGCACAAGTGAGAAGAGGAAACCGAAATGACAATCACATATTTGAAAGCTAGTTGATATAATTAGCTTTCAAATTCCTAACTGATTCCATCAGCTCGAGATAACCAACTGAATAATTCAAACGAACAATAACGGATTCCAGGAAATTCTCGGTGTTGCCACAATCTCATTTGAAATAAACCGCATGCTTTAAAGAGATTCTCATCAGTAGCGTTCGTCTGTCTCTTGTTGTTACCAGTTATACAGATTATGCCACACTGTTTCTCAATGAAGAAAAACGCATGTGCTGTTCCAAACAATTCAAGCTATATTTTATTTGTGAGGTAAACATCAAGTATGTTCTCTAAACCCTCCGCTAGGGGTCGCTCTTGCAGAACACCTGGTCCCTTGGGTTCTAGTAGGCCCTAGCTATATTTTTGTGCTTATGTTCTTTTATTTATTTTTGTAAGCTTCATTTTTCCATTACTCCAATGCTTAGTTCTATTTAGCTTACGGGAGCATAGTTTTATTAAAATCATCTTACTAGATAGATTAAAGTTAGATAATACGTAGTATAATACATTATAATTTGTACTACACTATATCGAAAGATTAAAAATTGGGTTGCTCAGGTAAAAGCATGAAATATGAAGTGTACTATCAACAAATACAACAATAATAATTATATTATAATAAATAATAGTAATATAATAACAACAACAACAGCAACAGCGCCAGCGCCAGCAACAGCACCAGCGCCAGCACCAACACTAACACTAACAGTAACAACAACAGCAATAACAATAACAATAACAATAATAATAGTAATAATAATAATGTTATATGTAACAGAGTAGACGCGCATTGTCTGATCGACTTTGTAGAGAAAGTCATGTGAGAGCAAGACATCAGATTTTCCAGTGTATTTTCCAACCAGTACTACCTTCAATAGAAAATAAATGTTATGGTTTTATGAACCTACACAAAATTCATGGTTGTGTTCTGAAGCTGATGCACTATATAATTCGAGAAAAAGAACTCTTACGTTGGAGCCAAATTATTCATAATCTAATAAGCTGTATTCAAACAGGTGCTTGTGGAGGAGTTAGAATGATATATGAGATTTAATATGATTTATCACTACGCTTTCTGGTAAACCAAGGACAGAAGAACTTTCATTAGTTTATAATTACTTTCTACATTCGTTTTTGCTCCATAAAGTTTATACCACGTAAACAAGAAAGTGGTGAGCTGCCCACGTGAATCGTGGTTCACTTAGAAAAAATGGCAAATGCCAACTGGATTTTGCTCGAGCCCCAGTTCCGTTATAGACTCCAGCTGCAAACTAACACCTGGCAGAAAGGCATATACCGGGTGGAAGTGAAGTCATTACGTTAATTTAAACCAGTGATAGATCTCGGTATTGGGAACATATTTTGTATCTTACGTTTTTGTCTCTGACCATTTCCTATGGAGATATTTTAGTTTTGTCGAAAACAATCTGGCAACACTGCACATTGTGTGGGTGTCACTTTCTCTAGTGCGGTAAATAAACAAACACCGTAAAGGTGCGTCTTGAAAATAAACTCATATCTGGCCTCGTCCTTCCGTGTTTACTGGGCGAGTATAGGCCAATCACAAGCGTTAGCTTCCAAAACATTACACGAAAGCGAAAGAGCCCGACCTATTTATATCCACAAACTTAGGTCACTTCTCTGACCAACCTCAACGCAACGTTGTCGAGTTACTTCACGTCGAAAGGGCAGTCCCTTGTAGTACCAACTGTGTTGTGTGTATATATATACCTGCGTGTGTTTATAATTACTAAAGAAATAAAGGTAAGTAGTGCAAGTAAATATGATCATGTACTCCAGTTGTTTATATTAAATGTAATTATTGTCTCAGCGTGGGAATAAGCTGTTCAAACAATAACAATTAAGTGTATAATAAACAAATACATAAAGGGTAAACATGTAAACAATGCAACAGAAGTGTGAAAGGGACGCAAATGTTCATTTTGCTATCGCAGTGTGCCAGCACGTTCAAGTGACCTGCGGCACGAGCAATCTCTTACCTCCCACTGTCTCAAAAGCCTGAACAAGGTATACCATACCTTTACAGTTAGGAAAGCGTGGCTAGTTCCCGCATACCTCAACTAGTATTAGAGTATAAAAGACTAGTCCCTACAGAGTTGTGATGGTCGAGCGGAATGATTACGTTTAGGTCACAGCGATGTTTTGAGGACCGCTGTTCGTATCTACGGTAATGGGTCAAAGTTTTTCCCCTCCATTTCATTTCTTTTGACCAATAATAAGGTGATAAGGCATTACAAGACACATTCGAAAATACATTACAGTTCTAAGGATGATGATTGCATGATAGGAAAGAAATAGGGTTAGCTTATTCACCTGGTGTATTGTTTATCAGAACCCTAGTCTAAAAGCATGAACCCTTGGAGGCTTGAAGTGTGAAGGCCTCCAGATGCGCGTTATGGAGGTAGTGGTGAACAAGAGTTACGATAACATAACTTGAGGCTGGAAACACACCGGGTGCCACAAAATTGTAGCAGATGGCACGCTTGGTTCCGTAAGAGACAAATATACTGTCGCTAAGCGTTTCAGGAGCTTCCTACTGGAATCTCAGACTAGATAGTACACACAGCTCCTGGAGGAAAGTACTCGTGGCATTTTATTTAAACTTATTAACAGGCTCTTGAAAACCAGTTATTTTCAGTTGCACAAAGGTCCCTTAGTGTTAAACAGAAGTGAATTAAAGTGACAAATATAGAAATATTTCGCCCTCTTTTCTTTCACTTTTTGGATTTTGATCTCATCTTGAAACCTGTATTCCTCGTACAATGTACAGTTGAAAAATTGCATAGGAATTGAGTTATTTGTTTGTTTTAAATATAGCCTGCATTTATTTAACATTTTAAAATGTTTATGTGCATTATTACAAATGGAAAATCATAATGTAACAACACAACAACTGCTTAATCTAGTTACCTTTTTTCACTTTGTGCTCTTCTAAAACATTTGCACAAGTACACAGTTCTCTCATGATATTCCAATTCACAATTGTTTTCTTCGCACAAGCTTGATTCAGTCTTTTCACTGTCTTTCTTTACTTTGATGGTCTCCCTGGCTCTGGCGATATAGTCACTCGACACTTACTAATACGTCTTTCATTCGACGTGACGTATCTTTCATGATGACAGCACCACACAGAGATGTCTCACACTCACTCACACACTGACCGACTCATGTCTCTAACCGTAACTCCTCTAACTCGTTGCCTCGTCTCTTGTATAGTGATAGTGACGTAACACATACCTTTATCAAGCTTCTACAAACGAGCCGGCTGCCGTTAATGTTAGTTTACTCTTTATATAGCCAGTTATTGTTTCCGCTCCCTCCTTGCATTATACAATGTGGTACTTCCTTCTTTTGGTGGCGAAACCCATTCATTGCGAGTTCTGTTGTGACATATTTCTGGGGCTTGCCCTCTTTGGCCCAGCTGTCTTCCAGTAGGGCTATGCGGCGTAGAAATCGAGGTCTATTTTCCTCTTCTTTCTGTCTCTGGTGTTTATATTACCTGATGAGACGTGTGTATGACAATTCGTGCAGAGATCTGATATGGTCTATGAAGTAGGTCTCCCTAAATTTCAAGTGTTTCATGATATAAATATGCATGTGAAAGTGCAAACTTTCTTTTGGGTAAAAGCGAAGTGTAGTAGGGTGCATTAGTAATCCTAAACATGTCAAGTATGTTTCCAAGACGAAGTGTTTTCAAGACACGTGAGTTTCGTGGTATAAGAAAAACGATAATTGTGTTGAACATATGCTGTGGGAAGTTACAGACAAAGAAACACAGCACAGCTCTTCAGTACATAGCGAAACACCTATGTGAGTGCCTCAAAGGTTAAAATAACAAATTGTGGAACACAGTTTTCTGAAAAAAAATTTGGTATAAATAAAACGAAGGGATCTTTGGAAAATGATAATGAGGATCATGCAGAGTGTGGTGCACGGTGCTTCTAACAGAGTCAAAATAATCTAGATGTGCACGGTTCTACATTAAAAACCTAACGGGTGCATGGCATTTCGGCTGTGCGCGATTGGATGTGCAAAGCCGGCTTTTCTCCTACATAAAATCCTTAGGAGATTTACCTTTACTATGGTTAGATGCCTGTCCTACACAGGGTTGCCAACCCGTACGATAATTATGGGGGTGTACGATAATTTGAATGTTGATAGTTCGATACCGGCGAAATATCATTTTCACTGGTTTGTCACACCTGCGAAATAAAATTAATTACAAATAGCGACATCACTTTTGCCCTCGTGGCCTGTCTCCACTCCTCTAAGGCAACCATTTCATATCCTTCTACCCTTTATTCTCTTGTTGCCAGTGTGCCCAGATCTGGTAATCTCAATGAAGGCACTGTTCAGAAAATTGATGATCAATGGAGAAAAGTAGGAATAACTGATATTCCGTGTGAAATAAAGAACATGTCTGAAGCTGGCAGTTTCTGGAGTGCTGTTAAATACATGTCACCTTGGTGGAAATACTGATTTCACGGTATTATCCGTGGTTTCGTTGCCCCACAGAAACACTTCTTGTGGAAGACTTTTCTCTAAACTGGGCTTAATAAAAGTCAAAATTAGAAACAGATTGGCACTAGATATGGTAAATGGACTTATTCGGTCGTCTCAGCTTAAAAAAGAATGTGGTGGATCCGAAAATCTGCAAGTTACCGAGAAGATGTTAAAGTTTATCTCAGTAACAAATTTGTATAATATTGCAACAGTTGAGGAAGATGATGAACTTTCAGATTACAAGAAACATAACTGTTAAAGGTAATACTGATTGAGGGCATCAATCGTGTAAGTGGATACCATAAACATCAATGCTATTACATTTTAATAAGTGTTGTTTAGATATTTTCATTGTTGTAGCATTTGGTTTATGATGTACGATAATTTTGAATCCAGATCTATAATTTTGAGTGGCTGGTACGTTAATTTTACTTTTAAAAGTTGGCAACGCTGGTCCTACATCACAAGAACCTCTTCAGTTGATTTTCACGGTTCCTGATAGGCCTTCACGGCTACCGTAACGGTCTCAGGACGCTCAAAACTCCCACCGTACATTTACCTATCAAACTATCCACTATTTTCCGAACAAAGTGAAGTGAATACTGAACTACTTGATACTAGTCAAACGACAGAGTGAGATAAGTGAATTTTTGGGGAAAGTTGAACACGATAATTAGCTGACAGTGAGGAACCAGTGAAGTGACAGTTTAGGGCACTGGAAGGTTATTTTTGGCACCAGAAGGCTAACTTACACCAATATTTAAAATTTAAATATAGCAGCTACTAATGATTAGAATAAATATAAATTTGGTGTGGTTATAGTTCAAGCATTTTTAACTACTACATAATAATTAAATTACATTCACAGAATTCAATGCAAAAGGGGCATAAATCACACTATGTATCCTGAAAAAAAATGTTACACCTCATACTTCAGGTACACGTTTCTTGTAGGATTTTGAAGCTACATGCACAACATTTTATCTGAATGACATAAATCATAACTTGACATCGCCGGTTAAACATAAATCCTATGTAGTTTGTATTTTGCACATAAGAAATTATTTAATCCTATATAGGAAAACATATGGTAATATTTTTAAGCATTAAATTTCTTTTTCTCCACATTATAGCTCTAATTCATAAAAACTTTAACCGGTTGTACTAAAAAAACATGGATAAATAAGCACTAAAAATTTGATATCTATATAGTGTACCTGAAGTGTGAAAAATCAAGGTTTCGGGAAATTGCGATCAAAGGTGAAGTATCATCTTTTCAAATTACACATACTTTCAGAATGCCTGCTCCATATTCCTGCTCACTTAAGTTTTTCTCATCTTTTCTATTCCTTTTCTTAGTTCTAGCTTTATTTTCAAGCAACTGAACTGCCCTTTTTGCCTCTGAGAGTTCACGTATATCTTTTTTACTTTCTCTACTGGTAAGTAGGGGAAGTATTGTATTCCACCCAAAAATTCGATGTCGAGATTTTACCGGAAAAATGTTTGAGGACCCCTGAATCCAAAAAAAAAGCATTTTTAGAAAAAGGTCCGTGTGTGTGTCTGTCTGTCAGTCTGTCAGTCTGTGGACAGCATAACTCAAAAACGAAAAGTCGGTTAAAAACCAAAGTGGGTATTTAAGTTTAATGTATTTCAAGGACGTGACACGAAGATTTTGAAGAAAATAGCCCCACCCTAAACTACCCTTTACATGGAAAATTTTTCGAAAATGTTGATTTTCTTGAAAATGGCTCTGACGATTTTTATTAAAATGTCATATCTTTGGGATATTTTTATGACAAATGAAATGTATAACTTGAATTTTCTGGCTATAGCCCCTGTAGTCATATTTACTCTGGACGACTTTTGCATAATTGCTAAACCGTTAGAGATAGAGCAAATCATACAATACAAGAATGTAGATCTTGCTAAAATACACAATTTATGTCTCAATAAATTTTCTTGTAGGTTGAACCATTTCGGAGATATTCCTTATGTGTGTGAGTTTCGGAAAACTTAGAACTTTAGCGAAATGGATCATCGTTGTTCATTTTTTTATATGTTAAGTGTGCAAAGAGAATGGAATCTCAAAGCTTTAAAAGATTTGACTATCGCACAAAGCCTTCTGTATTCTAAAATTCCCCTTGCACCTAGAAGGAGATAAGCAATAAGATAATTTTTACAAATGTATATCTTAACTAACACGAAGAAGATATAGGAATAAGGCTTTGTAAGAATGGTTAGTACAAGAGTAGAGTAAGTCATGTGAGTGCAACACATCAGATTTTTTATACAGGCTTCCTTCATATTCTGACTAACTTTTATACCCATTTTTTCCATCACTGTAAATCTACCACTGCAACTATCATTATAACAAATAACACTATACCTATGTTATATATATATATATATATATATATATATATATATATATATCATTTAAAGCTGAAGTATTATATATTTTTAACATTAAAAACAAAAAATCGATTTTTTGAAGTCAATCGACCTCCCAGTGCCCTTAGAAAGTGCACCAAGTCAATAGTTTGAGTAGAATGTGAACATATTAGTGTTTAGACGTATGTCCTGTTCACCATCTACTTCGTTTGCAAACAAGGATATTTTGTTTGTGTTACAGAGTGGTCTAGTTGCTTGGACACATTCAAAGAGCTTTGTACCACTTAGGTCCTCTGAGGAGTTCAAAACAAGGAAATTATAAGACCATCACGTGATTAGTGAACTAGCACACTTCTGGGCTAGCGTACAGTCTGCGGTTTCTCTCACATAACATTGCTCGAGTTTTGCGGAATGGCGCTGTAAAGTTTTCCCTCATTAGCAGAGCTCAGGACGACATCGAGAAAGGAACTTACTACAGCGAAGTGTGTGCCTATAGATAATGGTTCTAACCTACGCATTTGAAAACAAAGAACTTTTTTTTAAATTTATTTAGAGTCGCTTTAACAATTAAGTCATATCGCGACTATTCTATATAATACAGTGGTATACAATAAACTTGTTACAATTATTTAACCAAAATCATGAAAATACTAATCAACAAATCAGTACAACAAAAATGTCCTTGATATTATATTTTCGTATGTAAGTCTGTACTTTTGAGAAATGATAATACCCTTCTGTTGTTGGATGGCGTGTTCAGAATGGTGGATATGTCTCCAGTGATGTGATGAAGCTGTCGTTGTATAGCGTATTGCTTGCATTCTGTGAGGAGATGTTTTACTGTGAGGCGGGTGTTGCAGACTTCACATTGTAGTGGCTGGCCTTTGCTGAGGAGGTATGAGTGGGTTAACCTTGTATGACCAATGCGGAGACGTGAGATAATCACCTGCTCTTTCCTGCTAAGAGAATAGACAGGGGAAGAATTAGTGTCTCCTTTCCTTACCATGTGTAGTTTTTCTGGAGGTGATTGATTCCAGGCCTGTTTCCATCTTGTTTTTATTAGTCTGGAGAAGTACTTTGTAATATCACGATAAGGTACTGCTTGCTGTTCATGCGTGTCTGTTAGCCGACTTGCTTCTTTAGCAGTTTTGTCCGCTTCTTCATTGCTCTTAATGCCGCAGTGTGAAGGGACCCAAATGAAAGTAACTATTTTCTTTTTATTTACAGCAATGGAATAAAGACTGTGGATATCTTGAAGCAGTTGGAGGTCAGTTGAACGATCTCTGAGACTTTGGAGAGAGCTTAATGAATCAGAAATTATAAGAAATTTACTCTCACTAGATTGGATGATGTATGTTAAAGCTTGCTTAGGTGCAGAAAGTTCGCAGGAGAATATAGAATAATATTTAGGGAGTTTCAGCTGAAGTTTCTTATCTGGGGCAATTACGGCACATCCATTGTCGCTGTCCGTTTTGGAACCATCAGTGTAGATAAATGTATGGTTAGGGTAGGCATTTGTTACTTCTTTAAACAACTGTTTATAGGAAGATGCATCTGTATGAGATTTATGGTAAGCTGTAATATTCGAATTTAGTTGAACAGTTGGTATTCTCCAAGGTGGTAGACAATGAAACTTTCTGGGCATTATGGCAGGAACTTCTATGTTATGTTCTTCGATGCATTTGCTTACTTTATATTTAAACGACAAAAAAAGAATTATTGATGGTGGGTTTAAAGGACTTTAAAACGAATGCTTCAAAACAAATCCCACAAGATTAAAATATGTTCAAAGCACAAACTGTGTATAGAACACTGGAAGTGCAATATAATATGTCTGTGACATTACAAATAATTATTTAAGTCACTATAGCCGGAATTATTTTGCTACGTATGCCGCTATTTCTGAAATTTCCAAAGAGGCTTACATATTCATTTTCAGGCACCACAGCATAATAGAAGCAGTTCAAATAGCCTGGACGTTAGAGCGATACGCAATGGACCATCTAAATGCAGTTGCAGATGAGTTCACTTTTGTACTTATAAGGCCATAAGGGTATCAGGTTAGTATTTGTGCAGTTAACATCGGAACAGTATGTGATTAAGTACAGTGCCCGCTCGTGTTATCAGCAGTGTCTTGTTTATTTCAAAAAAGAAAACTGAGACGTTACCTCCATCACCAATTTGCATGACGTCAAATACTGAGTTATGGGTAAAGATGGGACTTCCATGCACTATAAAATCCCGAAATGTGCACGCATTCATACACTATCGAACTATGGAACATGCACGATCACAGGAGAAATACACTAAAATATACACTGTTATTCTAGTACCAATGTTCTTACATCACCTCACTTTTTTTAGCACAGTTAACAACTAACCACACTTCTACATTGATTCTGAGGTTCCTGCGTTTGTCAGTCAACATGTTTTTGTAGGCAGAGAATGACCTTTCTACATGGAGCCTTATCCATTGCGCAAGGAGACCATTTTAGAACCCTTAATTGAAGGTATATGAGAGCCACATTAACACGTTAACCATTTCAAGCTTCCTCGCACTCTAAAGGACACTGACCAGCACGAGATGTGACAATGAGTCAACTGGGTGCATTTCCCTCCCACACAACTGGTTTGCACTGGACTTGCGAAAGCACATGTCAATTCACAAGAGGGCTAGGAAACTGGAGATAAAATATAATTTCTTAAAGTGACGAACACGAGTAAAATAACTGCCACAAAATTCGAGAGGTTGAGGTGTTCACTTAAGCATTAAAACCTACATTTAAAATAAATATAATGTATATTATGCACGAAAAAGCCAAAAATTCCTTAAATATGCATAATGCACTTTTTTATCCCAAAATAATCCCAAAACATGTAAATGCACACGGAAAAGTAGACATATTTGGGGCCAGAAGGTATGAAATGGCTAACTACTAAGTTTAAGTAATGTAACATGTTCCTATAAAAATTTGCAAACCCTACTTTTGAAGCTAAAGTTCATCTTTGATTTATATCAGCCAGTCATTTCTTACAACCCTCTTAATGTGGTAACCAGAAGTAATATGAGTTAATGATGATAATAATGCATTAGCTTAATCAATTTGATGACCTATGCTTAAGCAGGCAGTATCTCTGTTAACCATCTGCAACCACTGGTTACATCCCCATAATTGCTAAAATATAATATGGTTACATTCTTACTCGTAACACCCACAACTCCTATATACACATACTAAATTAATGAGCTTGTGGCTGCAGTTAAGTCTTAAACAAACATCGCCTCGCATGTTTAGCACTTATTCAAGGCAGTAATTACCCTGCGTTACCTGACATACACGTAAACATGCACTTCACAATCTGAAGCTTCAAGATGTGCCCGCTCCAACCATGGAACGAATTAACAACAGAAAATTCTGCTGAAAGAAATGAAGTCAAGGATCTGGAAGCAGAGAGCGGCATGCTTTCTGACAGAGTAAAGGAACTGCGGAAAGCAAAATAATACCGCTCTACAAGTTGGGAATCAAAAGGAAATCCTATAATCATCTTTTTGTGTATTATTCAAGTGTTTTCATGGATAAAGAGAGCGAGGGAGAGAATGTGGGTCTCTAGAAGCTTTATTCAGTGTATTTGTTTTTGCATAAATTTGTGTTGTAGAAATGCGAGCAATACAACCACTAACCACCTTTGTTATGAAGTGCACCATAGCCATAACTGAACACCAAAGTTGATCTCTTTAATGAGGTCAACTATTGTTATTGGTATTAATTCTCTACTTGCCCTGTATGCTTATTTGTATGTCTATACCTTCATTTAGACATCTATATTTAAAGCTATTTCATGCATATTACCTCCATATTTCAAAACTTACTTGTGAACCAACTGAACGAGCACTGAAAGACAAATCCTCTCTACAGATTTATGACCACACTGAAATAAGTACGCCTACTATATTTACTTCTCCTAAGCCATCGTTGTATAAGGGAGCGCTCTCCCATAACCTTCATTGTTATTCCCATATCTTCTTGTGTTAGTTCAGATAAGCATTTACAGAAATTATCTTATTGTTTATTTCCTTGTAGGTGCAACGGAAATACGAGAATACAGTAGGCTTTGAGTGATAGTCAAATTTTTTAAAGCTTTCCAATTCCGTTCTCTTTGCACGGCTAACATAAACAATGAATAACGATGTTCCATTTGAAGCAAGCAGTTCTCCAAAAATCACACAAAGAACAAAGAATATACGTCCAAAATGGCTCACTCTATAAAAAATGTACTTAGGCATAAATTGTGTGTTTTAGCAAGATCTATGCTTTTGTATAGTAAGATTTGATCCATCTCTTACGGTTTAACAGCTATGCAAAAGTCATCTAGAGTAAATAGGACTACATGGGCTACAGCCAGAAAATTCAAAATATACAATTAATTTGTCATAAAAGTATCTTGAACATGTGGCATTTTAAACAAAATCATTAGAGCCATTTTTCAGAAAATCAAAATTTACAAGAATGTTCCACGTAAGCGGTAGTTTGGGGTAGAGCAATTTTCTTCAAAATCTTCGTGTCACATCCAAGGAAGATATTGAACTTAAACACCAACATTGGTTTTTAACCGGGGCCGCGCCGTAGCCGAGTGGTTAGACCACTCGCTTCTCACCAAAGCGGCCTGGAGTCGATCCCAGGCAACAGCATGTAGGATTCGTGGTGGGCGAAGCGGTGCTGGGGCGGATTTCCTCCAGGTTCTCCGGCTTCCCCAGCCATCTCATTCCACCGGTGCTCCATCTTCATTCCATGTATCATCAGTGTCACCACCTGCGGTGCCGTAGTAGTAAAAGTGGGCGTTAAACACTACAAAATATTTGGTTTTTAACCGACTTTTCGTTTCAGAGTTGTGCTGTCCACAGACTGACAAACACATACCCGAACGTTTTCCTAAAAATGCTTGTTCTTTGATTCAGGGGTCCTCAAAACATATAATTCTAGATAAATCTCGACATCGAGTTTTTGGGTGGAATACTATGCTTGCTCTACTTACTAGTAGAAGTAAACAATAAAAGGAAGAAAAGAAATACAGAAGTGAAGAAAGTTGGTTGATGGTCATTTCACGATGTGAGCCTTGCACGTTACAGCGCAACCAGCTGTCTCTGTCATTTACTACACGGGGTTTAGAAAGTTTTGAAGTTACAGTTTGTTCACCAGCTCATGGTCCCTGGCAGGAATACAGCCAGCCAGTGCGTCAGTAAACAATTCCAGGTATATATCGTGCGATGAGACATGAACACACAGGGAAAGCTGCTCTGCTTCCCTCCCTCTCTGCAACGGCTGAGAGTGGGGGAAAGGTGGATGGATGAGCTTGCGGCGAATCAATAAACACTACCACAACAGCATGCAGCTGAAACAATTGCACTAATTGTTGACACATATCCATAGTTATAGCGAAATCGCTGTGTTCGTTAGAGAGCTAATTTTATATTATCATAAGCAATATGCACAAAAGCTATGCTACCGAACTTCACTACTTCGTGGACAGAAACATAATGACTTCTGCGCATACATGATTGCGCAACTTCCCCCACCATCAATATTTCAGGTGAAGAGTTGCCACTGCGTGGGTAAGAATGTACAATGTCTCTCTTTTGCCCTTCATTCCCCTAAGGCCATGTCTCACGTGGCGAAATCTCGAAGCTCACGTGAAACATGGGAAGGAAAGGGGAGTGAGAGAAAGGAAAGGGGGAAATCACATCAGAGCTCGGTTACTGGCCAGTGTAAACCACAATAAACACGTCACCGCACAGACAGCTTACTCCCTTAGTACCTCAGTAGCTTATTATCAACTTCGAGAAATGGTGATATCCTGTCATTTTAAGCTGGAACTAATGTCTGCATAAATTTCTTGGAACAATAAGCGGTATTATCTGACTGTCCTGCTCAATGCGCTAAGACTTGCACGCATTATTATTACCTAGTCGCTCTTTGTCACTTGACTGACACTTAGAAAAACTGCTATCACTGGTTGCTTGGACCAGGTTGAATTTTGATTCAATGCATATTGAGGTTAAATTATTAAAAGAATGGAACGACAACAGTCCAGCCAGTTAGTTTTATACCACGTTTTTTACTTCTAAATTTTTTCCCTGTCTCTCAGCCACCAACTCCGACGATACAATCAATCAACAATCATGAAAACGTCTTCACTTCGATGGGACGAAAATTTCACGATAGTGCGCGCGTGCACACACACATCTGTCTCGCACTCACTGACACACTCAAAACTGCCTGCCCTCACGCGCTTCAGAAGCTTTTACACCGGCGATGACGTAGCCAGATCTCTTTCGAACTTCTTCAAACAAGACGGCCGTCGGAAACTTCTCAACTCATCTGGAAAAAGAAACTTTCACTGCTACCGCTCCGATTGTTGCTATGTGTTTTCTCGCGTGAGTGCTGTGGGGAAGCTTAATTGAGAGGGCCTCTGATACGGCTGCGCCTACTGTGTGATGTGAAGTAGCTTGGCTCCGACCGTCCTTTGTTGTGTGCCGCGGCCGGCATCACACTAATATGGCAAATGCTAAGCCCAGGTCTCTTTACGTCACTTTCTCTTCTGAAACCGAGTCACAATTTTGTCATTAGCACAGTTTAACATTTTTATCATGAGCTTGTAACTCACAGCTGTTTCGCTCCATTGTAATCTTGGCATATGTACTGCTCACTGTACACAAACTCCAACGAGTAACTGTCTATAACTATCTCTGACGACACCCTGAAACTCTCCCAACACTCAGCTAAAAGTGGCTTCTCTGTTCGTGCAACTCGCTTATATAGCCAAGAATTAGATGCCACCAATTTCTCTAGAAATATACGTTTTTTTTTAACTTCTAACACGTTCGCAGTCGAAAGCTCTTTGCCCTTGTTTACCGGCCGCGCGTAGCCTAGCATCACAGTGGTGTGAGGTACTTGACCTTGAGCGTCCTTTGAGGAGTGTGGCCACCGTCACAATAATTAAGAAGAACTGGAAAAGAGCCAAACAAATCAGAAAACTAAACGCAATTTCAGAGGGCACTGTTTAATTTGAAGCATTGACTACCTCCAACTTTGCTATTACAACTATTCTTCATATGATTCGTAAATTAATTGAAGTCTGAGTGCACCCCGTATTAGAATTTACAGTAAAAAAAAAAACTATATACCACTGTACCTAGTATTTATGGTTGTAAAACATTAAAAGTTTGATATAATGAGCCCCATTGTTAAGTGTTTTGTTTTTCTCTCAATAGTATGATCGAAATATAGCTGTACTCTATTGGTATTTGGTGGAATAAAACTGTTGGAGAAGCTTAAAGAGACGTAAATGATGCAATTGAACGTTACGATCCCAACTAGTTTAATTGATTTTAGTTTGTAGCTATTTCAAGTGCATTATGTGCGATATTCTTGATGCTCGCACATTTTATTTATAAAATTAGCTAATTAAAATCAGACGGCTTGTAACTAATTGAAGTACCTCATTTAATATCCCCTTTCATGCCTCTGTTCCTGTTATAATGCGTTGAAACGCACATAATGTAATGAATCCACCAAACAATTATTTTGTCCTAGCTACTGTAGGCTATGGTGGACTTTCGTAATTACCCAATATCGCTCAAATTGAATGTACTCTCGATATTTGTATTATTTAAGCTTTATGTTATATGAAGTATCGAGAAGTGTCACTTACTTGTAATGTTTACGCATAAAACGGTTTTACATTTCAACTTACTACAAATAGTCTTCTATCCAGATCCTGAGATAAAGATTTCTTTACCGATTCGTAATATTTTTCTCCCGGAGTAAGACTGCCTTTGTGGCTTACCGGGAGTAAAATACGAAACGGTTAGGGAATACAATGTCATTCTGGCAGGTTGTCACAGTAGCTTAATGGTTAGAGCACCCGCCTAGTAAGCGGAGGGTCTGTGGTTCAGATCCCAGCTGTGGCATTGGATTTTTCAGTTCCGATTCTACCTCTCAAACATTGTCCACACATGCCTTGTGTGTTTAAAAACACCAACAGTATGTTTGTTGGCAGAAAGAAATTACCATGTAGACTATTCATTTTTAAGATAAATAGACTTACAATTTGGTGTTTGCTTTTCACCCGTAATATACTCCTTAAGGGTACATATGATTGAATTTTTCAACTTCTATATTTTTAATCAATTTTGATGAAATTTTGTGTGCATATTTATATTTTAACCATATTATGCTGTGCAAAGTTTCAACTCTGTATCTCGCTTCGTTCAAGAAATATTTCAAATTATTTAAATAAATTAATAGTCGCACTTAAAAAGTCCCTTGCGACAAAGTTTTCATCCAATCATTCCAAACTTTTTTAGAGATGCACTTTAAACAAGGATAAATTAGAATTGCATTGGGTTTTCACATCTGGCTATGTGTTTGGCTTACAGAAAAATGTAAATATTTATATTTCATAATTTTTAAAAAAATATGGAGTAACAGCCTGTTCTGAAGGATAAAAAACACACTAAAATCCATCTGGTATCAAAACCCAATACAATTTTTATTTATAGTACATATTACTACATACTGTGCAAGTTTCAAGCCATTCTGATAAGAAATGCTCCGCAAGGAACATTTTGTATAGAGCAAAATGCTGAAAAGTTGCAAACTGAGAAAAAGGCAAAAGAAAATAAACTGACCTCAGAATTGCCCTGGACCATATGTCTCCCCCTCAGACCTCTTGTTTCTTTCTTCAGATGATATTTTCAATTACGTTACAAATGGCAGTAGCCAATCATTAGCAAGTTGCTGTTCACCCACTTCAAAATAGGAGTGAAGTGGCACAGAGACAGTGCACAATTCCATTATATCGTAAAAGTGGGCGTATATGGACATTTAAATACCACGCACATGGAGTTAAAGGATGGCTTCTGTTAGCTTTAAAAATGGTGGTATTGAAAAAATAAAGATAGTAATATTTTTTAACGCTAAAATAAAAAAAAAATATTTACAAAAAACCGTCAAAACTCAGTCATATGTACCCTTAAATGTTCTTGAAATGAACTTATACTTCCGGAGGAAATACTGTTGAAGAATACTTTTTCTGTGAACCGCATGCCAAAATTAGAATACTGAAGTCTCGAAAGTTCAGAGTTATTCCATCGTACATCTCTGGTAAATGAAGGGTTACATATATATCCCAGGGGTGACAGCACTGGTAAACTCGTCAAAGAAATGCTAACTGATGAGTATTTCAAACGTTTGCGAAAGCTCAGGGGCAGCGTGGGCGCCTAATATAAATCACTATATTGTGGGAGTTAGACTGGATTTTTAAGAGCAAATGTCAGAGGCTTTCTCTTCTAAACTGTAAGTAAACTGAAATAGGGATACATTTGTAAAACTTCGAGTTTACTGGTTATTCACTGAGTTTTCATAAGCATAAAGATTAACAATATAGATGTCAACAGACTGTTTAAATAGATACTCGTAAGTCATTTCTATGTGGGTTCTGGACATCTAAGGTATTTGTAAATGAACAAGTAATGCTATAGTAGTGACCCATTTCCATAAGCTTATCACTGTTTAATTACTGAATGTTTTCCTTTAAAGTTTTGCTTGTTTTATAATTTTCACCTTCTCTACTACACATAGCAAAGTAGAGGAAGTATTGTATTTCACGCAAAAATTCAATGTCGAGATTTCACCAGAAATATATGCCTTGAGGCCCACTAAATAAAAAAAAGCATTTTTAGAAAAAGGTCCACCTGTGTGTCTGTGTGTCTCTGTGTCTCTGTGTGTGTGTGTGTGTGCGTGCGTGCGTGCGTGTGCGTGCGTGCGTGCGTGTGTGTGTTATATACTGTGGATAACATAACTCAAAAACGAAGTCGGTTAAAAACCAAAGTTGGTATTTAAGATTAATATCTTTCTAGAAAGTGACACGAAGATTTTGAAGAAAACTCCTCCACCCTAAACTACCCTTTACATGGAAAAATTTGAGAGAATTCTGATTTTTTTGAAAATGGGTCTAATGATTTTGATTAAAATGCCATATGTTTAAGATATTTGTATGGTAAATGAAAAGTATATTTTGAATTTTCTAGCCTAGCCCATGTAGTCCTGTTTACTTTGTATGACTTTTGTATAACTGGTAAACCCATATTCCCCTTGTACCCACAGGAAGATAAACAGTAAGATAATTTCTGCAAATGTTTATCTCAACTAACACGAAGAATATATAAATATAAGTGTTTCTAAGAATAGTTAGTACAAGAGTAGAGAAAGTCCTGTGAGTGCGACACATCGGACTTTTTATTTTAAACACAGTTAACACCCTTTCTTATATATAGCAGAATATACAGTCAACATATTGGCCTTTTATCTTCTAATCTGCAAATATGTCCAACACAATTATTATCAGATAAAGCTGTTTCGCCGAAAAAAATTATTTGTGTCAAGTATTTGGAGACCTCTACCATTTTTACGAATGCATACAAAATATTTATTATTTCACTATCCGCAAAGATTGTGTGAAGAATACTGTAATGCATTTTTAATCTCAGTTTGAAAGAATTTAGTCAATTTAATGTTAACATGACGTTGGCAAATTTGACTTAGAAAGTGTACTTTCATGATAACACAAAGGAAAATTACTAATACAGTGTTTTTGGAGGAAAAGCCATATTCAGTTCCAATATCTGATGGGTCCACATACTTAAGGCTGTGATGAGATTTTAGACATTTGTAAATTACTTTAAATTGAGAACATTTTGCTGCACGACTTTATGACTGTGAGAAGGTTTGTAGAGAAGATTTTGTACCTCGAACTATAGCAGATCTTTGCGCCTATGCCCCTGACACGGTGCCCCTGGGAGGGAGGATTGAGGTGAGAGGATGGTAAAGTTGGCCGGACCTGACGAGAGACGACAGCAGAGGGCAGTATACCTAATGGCTATAGAATGAAACTCCCCGGTGTTAGCTGCTCCCGCGATCTGGAGGAAGAGCCAGTTCCCTCCCATATATGCCGAAACTCCCAATGACACGGCCAACCAAAATGAAAGTTGAAGTAAAATAGGAAATGAGGTGAAATGGAGGGACAGCAAATTCGGAGGACGTAATTATCCTTCACGAGGTGCACGCAGCCATGCTAGTCCTGGAAGGGTCCATTGAGGAGCTACTTGATAAAGAAGTAGCGAACCCAGATTACGAGGCTGCATAAACGGCCGGGAGGGGTAGAGGCGCTGATCACATCCACCCTCCAGTTCTGCACCCCATTCATGACACCCGTAGTGGCAGAAGTGGGGGACGCAGCAGCCGGTCGGTAAGCCGTGACTGTTGCGCTAGGGGGGGTGATAATTATAGTTTACAGCATTCGCCTAGAGACCTGGGGAAACCCCCGACAGGAGGTCAGGGGGATAGGCCACGGGAATCGAATACATGACCTCCCGAACGCGGGCCACAGATGCGATCACCTGAGCCATCTCACTCGGTATCCTTTTATTGTAACATTTCCTTGAGTATAATAACTTTCACAAAAGGAAATATTTTGTGGTTTAACGACGCTGTCAATTGCTAAGATCACAACAGCGTCACCGGTGTGCCGGAGTTTCGTCCCACAGCAGTTCTTTTACATGCCCATACATGCAGCTGTTGTTTTTAAGGTCACCAGGAACTGATTTTGCTTCTGCCATACTCAAGTTATGTGATTAATTTGATTTCAGTTTTGCTGCCAAAATTAGCCTGATTTAATTGAAATTTACGGTGTGAAGAGAGCAAATGTTTATACATGTAAGGCGTTTATAATATTTAGATTAAATTTGAAAGATTTTGTGCGAAGGTGGTATAAGTGTGACCATGTTTTCTAACAAAAAATTTCCCACCTCTTACTTTTTGTTTAGTTTTCTCCATAAGCTCTGACTCTATAGCCATCTTATTTTTTCCTGTGGTAGTTGATGGATAATTTGATATGTGGAGCTCAAGTTGCGTATATAATGACAGAGATATATATTTCTAGAAGCTATTTTCATTTTTGATCACCTAAAACTTAATATTTCTAAACAAAGCTAGCTCTGTAGTGAAAGTCGATGACCAGATAGATACAATAAAATTTTCACTTTAATAGACTTTGAGAAATGTGCACAAGGAGTGTTAAAAATGAAGTTACAGGATATTGAGTTTAAAGTGTGGAGAATGGGGGCGTGTCTTTGCGCCGCCATATATAAATAACCAAATTAGGCCTTACTACCCTGTAACATACCATGTTAAAGCAAAAGATTGGCACAGATAAGCACAGTTATAAACCATCAGCCTTGGCCGGATTTGAACCCGCGACCTTGAGATCAGCAGGGCAGTGTCTAAGAAACTAAGCCACCCACACGTACGAACATGATAACATGTTGAAAACACTGGAATATTTTAAATGCTATCATTTCAATTCTTAGTGCGGTTAGGCAACCAAATATAAAATTTATTCACAAGAAGAATTGTAAACCACTCTTTAGAATAAAGAAAACAGAATATGGCAATAGCGATCGCAGCGCCGCTCTGACTCGGAATGAAACATGTCTCCGTGAAGACAAATGAAGGGATGGAGAAGGGAGGTGAGAATCCGTGGAAGAGGGGAAGAGGGAGAGAGAGAGTAGGTAGATTTTGTGTAAGTGTAAAGACATCTGTGCCCTGTCTTGAAACAGAGCTAGAAAGCTCGGTCTCTTCCCCCGCTTACTGCGAAAACAACAATAAATAATGTTGGAGGGTTCGGGAACAGAATTTATTAAAGCACCAAATAGGAGACATCGAGGATAACGAATGGCTTGGGTAGCAAGAAAAACGAGGCTGAATAACACTTAGTAAAGCTCGAGGCCTCAGCTTGTTAAAAGGTTTCAAATCTTTTCCTTTTTTCAATATCACAGATCTCCCTTAATGCTAGAGATGTCAACAACTCTCTTTCTACAAATTGATGCATTTGGAAATTAAAAAACTTTTCTTTTTTGACGACACTGTGAAGGCATAAATTCTTAGTGGCTAATAAAAAGGAGCAAAAAACTTGTTGGATTATTGCACTATTTAGTACAAAGGCAAGTTGTACTAGAACCTTGTGTCCATGATGCTGAATATACGTTATAACAGCTTTTCTTCCATCATTATTTTGTTTTCCTTTGCATAGCTAATTTTAGTAGATGACAATTTTGAAAAACTCTTCGATAAGTAAACCAAATCCCTTCTTTAGATGTATAACTACCTTCTACCACAATATTATAACAAAATGCCAATTTGAAAAATCCCGTTCCTGACACCAAATAACAGATAAAAAATGACAAAAGACTAGTCCAATTACCCTTTTTACTTTCTCTAATATGTGAAGCACAGTAGAAATATGTTTTGAGGCCCCCTGAATAAAGCAAAAGCATTTTTAGAAAAAGGTCTGTGTGTGTCTGTCAGCCAATGGACAGCATAACTCAAAAATGAAAAGTCGGTTAAAAAGGATGCGACATGAAGATTTTGAAGAAAATTCCTCCATCTTCAACTACCCTTGACATGGAAAATGTTTCGAAAATTTTGATTTTTCTTGAAAATGGCTCTAACTATTTTGATTAAAATGCCCTATGTTGCAGATTTTTTTATGGAAAATAAAATGTATGTATTGAATTTTCTGGCTATAGCCCATGCATTCCTATTTATTCTGGATGACTTTTGCATAACAGGTAAACCGTAAGAGACAGATCGAATGTTACTGTACAAAAAAAAAAAAAATGTAGATCTTGCTAAAACACATAATTTATGTCCAAAAAAACTTTTGTTACGGAGACATTCCATGTTATTTGTGTCAGTTTCGGAAAACTTGAACTTTCGTCAAATGCAACATCAATGTTCATTTTTTAGAGAACGGAATTTGAAAGCTTTAAACGATTTGACTATCGCTCAAAACCTACTGTATTCCCATATTCCTCTTGCACCTACAAGGAAATACGCAATAATTTCTGCATATGTTTATCTTAACTAACACGAAAGATAAAGGAATAAGGGATTGTAGGAATGGTTAGTACAAGATTCGAGAAAGTCATATGAGTGCAACACATCAGATTTTTCTCACTTTATTCTCCTCCAAAGCTTTTGCACAAGTCCAGTTCTCTTATACTGAGATAAATAATATTATAACTCACAATTTCTTTCTTCTGCTAGCCTTGACTCACTCCTTTCCGTGTTTCTTCACCTTCTCGGTCTCTCACAGAGCTGACTTGGACGATACAATGACTCGACACTCATTTAACTGCTTCGCTGCCTTTCGACGCAACCGTACACACGCAGCTGACACACACACATACACACATACACATACACTAAGACTAGAAATTGGCTGACTCTCCGACTCATGTCTGTAACTAAATACTATCTCCTTCCTTCACCTCGCCTCCTTATATAGCCAGGACGACCTAACATGCACCTTCTCACGTGTTCACAGCAGTCGCGCGAGGCAACGTGACCATGAGTACCTTGATAGACGCACCACCAATGGAGTGGGGTAACCCGGCCCCAACCGTCCTTCTTTGTAAGCCGTGGCCGGCGTCATACTATCAACAATTTCGTGCGAACATTCAAATGTGCATGACCACCGACTCCCAGCATGCCTCGTGCGTAAAACGTCATTTTGCATTGGTAGTGATACAGTGTGTTGTTCACAGTGTCGCTTCAAAATATTTAAAACAATTGATGGGCCCGCCGACTGTGAAATACGGTCTTTGATTCGGAACGTTTCAGTATCGAACATTCATCCACAGATGGGTGAAGTATATGAGTGACAGCAAAGTGCGTAAGCGGGTGAGAGCTTTCAAGGTCGGACGAGACAATGTCCATAATGAACCGCGATCAGGCCGGTGATCCATGATCACAGAAGATTTGGTCGATATCGTAAACGAAAATATACGTGAAATTCGGCAGTTGAAATTTCCACTGGTTATTAAAGATCTGGTTGGATGTAACTTTAGGTAATATTTAGAATTAATAAGTTAATTTTACACATTTATTGTTTAGTAATAGTTGTAGTTTTGTGAGAGTGATGTTGGTATGTCTGAAATGCTATATTTTGTTTTATTTTGTTGTAGTGAGGAGATAAACTAGTTTTAATTTTATCCTTATTTTATTTTTTCTCCTACCAATTGTTATATATTTATAAAAAAATTAGTTTTTATTAACTTATTTAGAAATTCTATTACATTGTGATTGTGTAGAATGAATTTTTGTTGTTTAGTGGTATTCATATTTTTGTGAGAGTGATTATGTGTGAAATGTTATAATGTGTTTTTTTATCAAGTAGATAATTTTTGTAAAAATTTGTTCCTCGTATTTTATTTATTTATTTTCCTTTATATATATAATTTTTCCCTTACTTAATAGTTTCTTGTATATTAAAAATCTGCCATATTTGCCCTGAGTTAAGTAATTAGGTGCCAGGGGTATTATAGAAATGTTTATTTTATTTTTTTTTCTTACGTTTGGGTATTGTCAAAGGTGGAGACCTCTATGGCGTCGGCATACAAGAGCTTCTAGAACGATATGACACATATTGAAACAAATATGGCAACTATGTAGAAAAATATGTAAGGAATTATGTGAAACAACCGTTTGAAACTATCTATGATAATTTGATTTGTATAAAATATCGGAACTCAGGTTGCCCTCGTGTAAAGCTTACAAACAGTATCCACGGATTTCAGTGCGGTTATTGTTGAAAGTGCTTCATATACCTAGAGCTCATTTAGTTGATTCGAGGGTGGGATTTTCTACCTACATGCCTGATAGGTTTACAGAGTCTTTCAGCAGGACCCGTAACTCTACTAGTGGCACTTATATATTAACTAACAGCTTTTAGCCTTGGTAGCAGAGATCGTCCTATTGAAGGGCTACATAAGAGGATTAGTCAGTACATTGGGATTTTGTAATATAAATCTCAGTGCCCAAAGCACTAATTACTTAGACATTTCCACTTGATGGAAATCAACCAGTTATGTGCATAACAATTCCAAATTTCAACCAATGACAGCCTTCATTCACCAAAATTTCATAACGATTTTGATTAAAATTCCATATGTTTGAGATTTTTTATGGCAAAGGAACTTGAATTTTCTGGCAATAGCCCAATAGACCTATTTACTCTGGTTGACTCTTGCATAGCTGGTAATCCGTAAAAGAGAGACCAAATCTTACTATACAAAAATGAAGATCTTGCTAAACCACACAATTTTTGTCTAAATAAATTTTTTTGTAGAGTGAACCATTCCGGAGGAATTTCTTGTTGTTTGTGTGAGTTTTGGAGAACTTATGCTTCTGTCAAATGGAAAATTGTTATTCATTTCGATATGTTAACCGAGCAAAGAGAACGGAATTTGAAAGCTTTAAAAGATTTGACTATCGCTCAAAGCCTACTGTATTCCCATATTCCCCTTGTACCTACAAGGAAATAAGCAATAACATAATTTCTGCAAATGTGTTTATCTCAACTAACGCGAACAAGATATAGGAATAAGAGTTTGTAAGAATGGTTAGTACAAGAGTAGAGAAAGTCATGTGTGTGCAACACATCACATTTCTTTTCATTAATTGATGTGCATAGGTCACTTGGTATGTAATTAATGAATTATATTTTAGACAATTCATAATTGTATTTCATGAAAACATGTACATGCAAGGGTATTACCTTGAAAGTATATAGTCACGTATTTAACTTTTTAGAAAGGTGTGATCATTAAAAGTCCTGAAGCAATTTTTTCCATCTACCAAATATTGAAGCTATGGTGTTGATGAAATGGTTACATAGCTTTCCGTGATCCAGAACTATAGACTAGAGGACTTGACTAGAGGGACAAAGCCACAGAGTCAATTATCTTGTTCTATTCGACAAGGAAATGTGCTTTCTTCCAGAAAACAAGTTTTCAGTTATTCTTCACCACAGTATGTGAAAGTTCAAGATTAAATCTTGATGTTTAGTGATACAAACATATTTATTATGTGATGTGCACCACTACTTCTATGTAGATTTTTAAATCTACGGATTTGAAAGTAATCTTTCGGCAAGAACGTTATTATTAGGGCTACGAAGTTCATGCATTTGCATGTTTTTTCATAGGGGTTAAAAATGTATGCTTTTACATTATGTGCACGAATTATGGAATTTTCAGTTATTTGGACGTGATTTTATGGTGCATATAACTGCATATTTTCTTGATTTTGATAAATGCATATTATTTCAATACTATAGCCTCTATATAGCATATTTTAATGATTTTTATGGTTTTTTTTCCACCTGGATAATATTTTTCATATTGGTAGTGTTGCATATGATGATGTAACTCGCGAGGTGGCGAGAAGCAATGCTGAGTCATGTTGTTATGTAGTGAATCCCCTGTTTCTATCCTTTCATTATATGTATGTGCGTAGAGAATAATCAGTGGGTTATCTGAGAGGTTTATATTAACAAAGATAAAGTGCAAGTCAGCGTGTCTGAGCAGCACGATTATAGCAACGCTTGCCTCTGCGTGGTCTTCAAACGTAACAGTTTTGTGAACTGGTTCCCTCCAAATTAAATTAGGCGTATAAAATGTTAAAAAGCTCTTCAAATGCCGAAAATAAAACCAACTGAGAGTGCTAGATTAATTAATTTACAGAAAGAGTTTCCGGGTGACTTAATATCTACAGATAATAGGGCACTGTTTTGTGGAGCGTGTGACAAAAATATAGGGAGTGAGAAAAGATTTCAAACAGTTCAGCACATAAACACAGTAAAACATAAGGAGAATTTAATCAGAAAGCTCGCGAACAAAGAACCTGTTCTAAAACAATTAGTAGAGTGTTTAGGAAGTAGGGTTACTGAATTTTCCTATGACCTGTGCCAAGCATTTTTAGCTGCTGATATTCCCTTGTTCAAAATTAATAATCCGGTATTTAAAAACTTTCTTGCCAAGTGTACTCAACAACATGTGCCTTAAGAAACTACACTGCGTAAGACTTATGCAGGGCATTGTTACAATAACGTATTGTCAAATATACAAAATTTAGCGGATCAGTTTGTGTGGTTGTCTGTTGATGAAACCTCTGATTCTGAACGCCGTTCTATTGCTAATATAATCGTGGGTGCTTTAAATAATGAACAAAAGACTACAGCTTATCTCCTTAATGTGTGCAAATTGTCGGCCACTGACAAGGTAACTGTGACACAGCTTGTGATGGACTCTTTGAAATTACAATGCCCATGTGGAATCGAATACAACTGGTTGCTTTTATTTGTTACTTTATATGGTAAAATCAGGAAAAACTCTGAAAAGTATTTTTCCTAACTTAATTCATATAACTTGTTAGGCACACGCTCTTTATCGAATTTCTGAGACAATACGCGATTCTTTCCCACTGGTAGGTAGATTTGTGTCCAGTACAAAGAGAATTTTTGTTAAATCTCCTAAAAGAGTTAAGTTGTTTAGATCAACAACACCTAATATCCGGCTTCCTCCTGCAACAGTGTTAACTCGATGGGGAACATGGGTCGATGCAGTTTTATATTATGCTGAGCACATAGAAATAATCGAAGAGGTTGTTAATTCATTGGACTCGAACGATGCTTCATCAATACAAACTGTGGAAGATATTCTGTCAGGCACTGGGTTAAAGAAGGATCTTAGTTTCATATCTGCCCATTTTTCTTTCTTACAAACAGCTACAACGGCATTGGAAACTGTAGGATTTCCTTTGCATGAATCACTTACTGTGCTTGAAAAAACAATATGTGATCTAATTTCAGTTCCTGGTAGCACAGGACAAAAAGTGAAAGAGAAAGTGAATTATGTAATTTCAAAAAATTCTGGTTATAAACAGATGTGCGATATTCGAGACATCCTCGAAAGAAAACCATCTGTCACACCAAGAGAGTTGACTGTCTGTGAAACAGTTAACATCATTTAAATATAAAGAAGTTTTTCACGTTATAAAGTTGTTTTGCCAGACAATAGATGACGTTTTACTATTGAAAATTTGTGTAGTGTTGGTTGTGAACTGGAATTTAGCAGTTAATACTAGCAGCGGAACCACTTCTGCTTCAATCTCTAAGGAATAAGAGAACTTTATTATTTACACTAACTCGTCTACTGCAAAGGGACATGAACTGTTCTAATGAAATAGTGCATATTTCTTAGAGCATATTTGCATGCATATTTCAGTGTTTTTAGGGCATGAATTTCCGAGCCCTGGTTATTATTGTAGGAAAACAGATTTAGTAGTAGAAATGCCTAATAAGTTTCACACAATGATTTTCAAACTCGGAACTTGTAATCATGTTACTGTAAAGTTTGAGTCAAATAGTTTTCCTACCTTCGTATAATCAATTCTAAGACGAGAAATTTTAACCTCATTTCTTCTTTCCAAAGGAAGCGTCCTTTAGTTGGTAGTATTAAGCTTCTTGTTCCAGTTATTGATATACTGTTATATTTTTGTTAATGATTGAGTCACTGTAATTTGGCAAGTATTAGCTGCATATGAAACGCTTTTCTTAGCTACAATCTTACCCTTATTATCTGGTCAGAAGATATTATTGTAAAACAAAGCAGAGAAATCTGGAATAATTTGAAATGGACATTTTTCCGCAGAGCTCTGACATGTACCTTTGCAGAGGTGCACAAAAGCGGTTTTAAAATTTCCCAGCTGAGAGCTAGGCAGTCAAGCCTGTGCTACGTGTCAGCTTCGGCAGATTCCTGCTCTCTCCTCCAGTTCTGCTGGACAAGCTGTGGTCAACTTGTCTTGATTGCCCAATCCTTACTGTTCTACTTGTGGAAAAACGAATGTACTTCAGTAGAATTTCGGCACAGCAATATCTTACGCACATTTATATTACAGAGGTTATTATTCACGAAGTATTTGATGTAATTGATGTTTTGTATTAACATAAATTAATATGTGATTCTGTGTTAGTGTCACTAAGAGCCAGATTTCCTCTCATGGTTTCTTTTTTTTCTTCATCGACTAACCAGTTTATAGAGGATCTCAGAGCAATGAAATATTGTATGACAATATAGAATATATGGCAGATACACAGTTTAATGGGTGATGATAGCTGACCATTACTGATTTCCTTCCACACAGTTCAACACAACATCCAATCAGAGGCGGCCACTAGACTTTGTGTCATTCATAAACAAACATACATTTATTTAATCTTTCGATTGTGTAATTTACAAATATTGAAAATAATTACATTTGGTTATTTATGATAATCATCAGCAGAGACACTCCTACTGTTCTACGGATATTATCACTTATAGCACGTGAGCATGCATTAAAAGCTTTAGTCCACCTTTTACGGTATCTAGAAAATATGGTTTCGTGAGAATTTGCAACTAAAAGCACACTGAAAATTTTATTAATATGCTATTTACTACAAGTAAGGTTGTCCAACGAATCTACCAGGTGGCCCACATCATCCGGTATTGGGGTAGGGAGATAAACCTTCGTTCGTTAAAAGAGTTGCATAACGCCCTGGGGTAAAACCAGTCAGTGGCGTGTTCTGCTTATAAGAGAAACGGGCGGGAAGGGAATTCCCCAGACTTCAACTAGCGTGTGCAGCATGTGATAATAGATAAGAACAGTCACAAAATATTTTCCACTTCACTTACAGGACTTTATTTTACAGGAAATAAACTCATTCTTATATATGTTGCTGTTGTGTGACATCACGGATGACAGATTCTAAATTACCGTAACAAAATCCATGCGAACATGAGGGCACGTAATGTTTTATTGGCATTTCTTTGTTTATTGTTGTTTTTCGTTCTTCTTCCTTTTCTTCCTCATTTTCTTGCCCCTCTTCTTCCTCTTCAGCCTCCTATTCTTTCTCCTCTCCTTTCTTCCCTTTTCCTCCTCATCCTACTCATCTTCTTCCTTCTTTTCTTTATCCTCTCCTTCCTTTTCTTCCTCCTCTTCTTCCTCCTCTTCTTCCTCCTCATTTTTCTCTTCTTCCTAATCTTCTTCCTTCTGTTCTTCCCCCCCTTCTTTCTCATCTTCTTCCTCCTCTTCTTCATCCTCTTCTTCCTCTTCTTCATCCTCTTCTTCCACTTCTTCTTCCACCTCCTCTTCCTCCCCTTCCTTTTCCTCCTCTTTTTGTTCTTGTTACTGTTTTGATTATGTTAATCATCATTATTGTTACTGTTATTAGTAGTGGTAGTGAATATTTCTCTTTCCTAATCTTTATGGGATATCGACAAACGCGTCACAGTTTCTGGAACACTTTAAATTGTTAATCACCACGTGATCTGTTGGTTATGTCACACTAAGTCAAGCGAGGGTGAAAAGCCATCACTAGGGTGAAACACTAATTGTACCGTTAACTTCCTGTTTTCTTTTGCAGTTTTACCCTCAGTGGAAATTCTTTGTTCGTCAATGCAAAATTTATCACCAAAACAGAACTTAGTGTTATACTGCATGAAATATACAATCAGGAAAACTTAGTTTTCTCTCCCCCTTTTCTTCGTCTTTCACATTGTGGCAAATGACAAAAATCAGTCAGATTACTTCTCTCTCACTTTATTAACATCTAATATTTAACATAAATACTCAGTTTTCTTCTGCTCGTTAACAGTCTACTGTCTTTCGGGCTGTCACAATTCACTGGTTTTACTTCACATAATCTGACTCAGACCTTTTAGTGTATTTTTGCACTTTATCTGTCTTTCATGCACTAATTACGATGGTGTAATCACTTGCGACCCCCGTTGAATTCTCTTGCGACGAACCACACGCACAGCTGTCTTGCACACACTGACCGACTCATGTCTGTAATTTTAACTCTAAAAACTCACACTCTGCTCCTCTCTGACCTCCTTATATAATGGGGATGAGGTCACAGGGAACTTCCTCGCCCTTCACAGACACACGCACCGGAAATGGTCCAACCAGGAGTCTCGCGGGCGTTCTCGGTTTTTACACCGTATCTACCACACAAAGCTTCTTGCCTCAAAATCCATGAATTGGTTCTGTCTTTCTAGGAAACTCTTTTAGTCATAGGGAAATTTAGCATTAAATGATCATTCAGGTGAGAAAGAAAGCAAAAGATTAAAGAGCCTTATTGACTTACGATAGAATAAAATGTTACTCAGGTGTCGAGGGGGCCCACAAAACCTCTTTATGATAATCATCATAACAAAATATGTGACCTGACTTATCACTCAATGTAAGCTCCTGCAAATTGTTCAGACAGTGTTTGTCCTCAGGAAAGAAGGTGCTAGTCTCTTAATGTACACTTTTACTGTGTAGCAAACATGACAAATGAGCATATTTATTTAAAATTATGTATTTGCACTTGGACGTGCTGTTACTCAGCAGGTGAAGTGGGGATTACAGTTTGTCCAATATACAGAAAGTCTCGAACTTTGGATTCCCCATATCACCGTTTTACTTCTTACATTCATCGTTTATTTGGATCTGGGCTGCTATAAACACAGTCCAACTTTCCCATAGGTTTGTAGTGCTGATTAATAATGAAATAACGCATATAGTATTCATATAGTATGAATAAATGACAAGGAAAGTAAAAAATAATGAAAAGAATTAGGGCGATGGAAACAAACCAATACGAAGAAGGAAATACAAAGAAAAATGAAGGAAAAGGAAAATGAAAATAATAATGATCGTGACGGAGATGATGATAATGATAAAAATAATAATCATCAATAATACATAATACATAATAAGTAACAATAAATAATAAATAATAAATAATAAATAATAAATAATAAATAATAAATAATAAATAATAAATAATAAATAATAAATAATAAATAATAAATAATAAATAATAAATAATAAATAATAAATAATAAATAATAAATAATAAATAATAAATAATAAATAATAAATAATAAATAATAAATAATAAATAATAAATAATAAATAATAAATAATAAATAATAAATAATAAATAATAAATAATAAATAATAAATAATAAATAATAAATAATAAATAATAAATAATAAATAATAAATAATAAATAATAAATAATAAATAATAATCATAAATAATAATCATAAATAATAATCATAAATAATAATCATAAATAATAATCATAAATAATAATCATAAATAATAATCATAAATAATAATCATAAATAATCATAATCATAATCATAATCATAATCATAATCATAATCATAATCATAATCATAATCATAATCATAATCATAATCATAATCATAATCATAATCATAATCATAATCATAATCATAATCATAATCATAATCATAATCATAATCATAATCATAATCATAATCATAATCATAATCATAATCATAATCATAATCATAATCATAATCATAATCATAATCATAATCATAATCATAATCATAATCATAATCATAATCATAATCATAATCATAATCATAATAATAATAATAATAATAATAATAATAATAATAATAATAATAATAATAATAATAATAATAATAATAATAATAATAATAATAATAATAATAATAATAATAATAATAATAATAATAATAATAATAATAATAATAATAATAATAATAATAATAATAATAATAATAATAATAATAATAATAATAATAATAATAATAATAATAATAATAATAATAATAATAATAATAATAATAATAATAATAATAATAATAATAATAATAATAAATTTGATGCTCTTGCCTAAATCATGCAGGTATTTTACTTTATGCACGAAATTTCATTAGAAGCAAAGTATTTTTAGTGCTGGGTTTGCGCTCTAGCATTTGCAGTGTGTTGGTCACGGGTTTAGTGTCTGGCAACGACACGGGGTTGCTTCCTTGGAACAAGTGAGTTACCGTAGGGGAAGCAACACGCCACCTCCATTACTGTTATCTGGTATAAATGGAAGCAGAAGATGCTGGACCGTGTTGTGACATCTTAGCCTGCTTGTTAGGCAATTCCCAATCTGTCTGCATTATAGGTTACACTTCCATTATATTAGAATGTGCTGTATTAATAGTGACGTCAATTGTTCCAACTTTTTTCTCGATGTTCCATTGCTGGCTTTCAGGATTTGTATCATTATACTCTCAAACAATAGCCTTTGTAAAACTAGACTATTGTGTATACCATTTTTAAAATTCCGTGTCAGTTAGTTTTTATTCAATTACTTTAATTCAACGCTACTTATGCACGAAAAGAACAAAACACATCTGTTCTCACAAAATAGCCCTATTACAACAACAATGTTTTGTTTAACAAAAGCTCATACATTAAACAGTCCTTTGTGATCGTTTGCTAATGGTATCAATTTATTCGCAGTTTTAGGTCGCTAATATAAACAACAGTTGCTTCTAATTATATTCATGTACTTCTGGTCTTGCGGAACTTGATGCCATAATTATCGCTTTCCAGGTAGATTGATTGATTGATTTGTGGGTTTAGGGGCGCTCAACTTAATGTTTGGTCGTTCCTGTCATTCTTGAAATGGCCCCCTGTACACGATCGAGGTAAGAAGTTAGGCCGTCTCTCTTACATGAAGCAGAAGAAATTAATGATACCCTTTCCTAGATGCACTGAAAGAGGGTCTTCATAATGCAACAAAATGACAATTTGATAAATTTCACTCCTGACACCAGTGTGACAAAATGACCAAAGTGCAATCCAATGACTTTTTCATTATTTTCTTTTGCTGACGTTAACACAGTCTTCAGTAAGTGATATTACAACTCACAGCTGTTATCTTCTCGTGTCCTTAACACACAATTTTCTGCCTTTCAGTTCTCTGTCTCATAAAAACTAACTCAGCATGCGAAATATACATTTTTGAAAACTAGAGAGTCAGGGCTATTATATGATAACAATGAAAAGTTGAGCATTTTTAAAACAATTACCATTTCTAACGTGAGGATGTACCTTAATATGTATTATACTGTAATAATAGATAGGGAAAAGTGACAAATTGTGTGATTGCCCCTACCTCGTACTTTTAACTCCGTTCACTCCACTACACACGGTTAGCTACCAGGCCACGCCTTGAAACTTAACTTGTCTATAAATACGCGTGTGTACGTGAACAAACAGAACCGCAAAGGACGGGTGGTCTGCATTTGGTGTTGGGGTAAAAGTGGGGAGGGTCAATATCCGAATGCACTCCTGTCACCCCTCTTCCCCATGCCTACTCTAGGTATTTAAGGACAAGTTATAATTATGTAACACTGCCAAACGTTCTTTTTCTTAACTTTTATTTTGTGGCATCAGCATTTTACCTTAAAATAATGCCCAGACAAATTCGGAACTAAGGACTAATTTTAAGGAGTATATCAAAGACTTTATCATAAGTAATGCTACGATTTAACTTGGTAATTGTTAATTTATCCAGAGAATTTGAGTATCACGACTATTTCACGTATTAAAGAATGATATAGCCAGTAAAATATTATTTAAATGATGTGATGTAATTACTAACCCCTTAAAAGAAACATGTAGCATGAATACATACAGCAGCCTCCATTGGCACGGCCTTGAAGATTATCATATTGATGCTCCAATTTTTTAAGATGTTGGCAGTATCAGTAGTTGAAATATCTGCTGTTAATTTATTATTTAGTGGAATACAGAATTTGTCAAACTGATTTCAAACTTATTTCCTGTTGTGCTCTATGTTCTGTGGTTGCCCTCTTCGAATTATCGAACGGAAACTTCTTATGAGAGGGCTTTGAAATTCTGATCCGCAACCTTTTTGTGTGACCAAAAGTGGTGGGGGTAAACACTGTGTCGGGTAGAGTGGGAGCAGTGTCTCGCTTGCCTTCGGGTATAGGAGAAGAGTGAGACATATGCTCTTCTCGATTTCGTTCATTCTGGGTGTCCGTGGTTACGTGTACTGCGTTCAGGCGGCGTGGCGATCACTGAGTACAACTGTTGGTTGTCAACAGAGCATTCGTTGAAACACGTGTGTATAATCAACTCATTTCGAGTATTATTTAGTGTTATCGTTGTTTATAATTTATTTTCTTCATTAAAATATACATTTTGGTGTGAATATACCTAAGTCAGGCGCAGAAAGAACAAGAGTGAAGCGTGAGAGGAACCGTGCGGCTAAAGTGACAGTTCAGAATGTAAAAAAATAAAAAGTAGATCCGAAATTGAACGAGATAGTAGAGAAAAGAGTAGAATACGTGCTAGTTTGGACGGTGTAAATAAAGAAGACAATGAACCAGCAACTAGCTCCTTGGCTCAGCCAGCTCCTTTTGCACCTATCAGTGATAATTTACAGTATTCTGATTTTAACAAATTTAAGACCGCACATAATACTTTCAATGAGATTTCGTAAGCAATCCATTCGGTTTGAAGTATAATTTTATGTAAATAAGTGAATGATAAACACAATATGTGCTATTGAAAAGTGATTGATGAATAATTAAAATGTTTCCCTGTAGTACAAAGGTTTCTCTTGTATCGTGTGTCTTTATGACACGACCTTTCTTTGTCTATTTCAGCATAAAATGCTTTACTGAAGCTAAGTCAGCCATTTTTGACAGTTGAATAGCGGCTCTGTTCCGTCAACTTAAGCCAGCTTTTTCTCTAACCTGATCATAACATAAGAAAACAGAGGAGTTAATAATGATATGTGATTTTTCACTTTAGAAGGCTGTTATTTGTTGAAATTTGAAATTTTTATGCACCTGATTGGTTGATTTTAAGTCAGTCCTGTATGAGTGGAATGGTTAACGTAATTAGGCTTAGGCTTTTTGGTTTGGAAGCATATGCCCCTAAAATGCCCTTTGACCTCAGCACCGAGTTATATTAACCCCGTATTGAAACCTTTCTTTCTGACATGCAGTGTACTGGTAATAACTTTTATCATCAAAGGAACGTCGGTGATCATTCATTTGTTTAACCATTGCCCTCAGTATCCGTTTTTGCCTCCCAGCATCGAAGTGACGCTCATTTCGTTATTCCATCGTGACAAAGTCAGGCAATTAGCTGTGCGCTCTAATTATAGGCGTGTTAAACATGCAACAAAATGAACTCGGCTTTGTGTTCTCACTGAAGGCTACTTTTATGTTTCATTAATTTCGAAGATAAGGGGGTTGATAAAAGGATAGATATGCTATAACGTATTGTTCTTAAAATGAGCAAGATCGCAGGATATAAGCCAGACAAATCAGTCTTACTTACATTAAATGTACATTTGGACAAGTTCATGCACTATATTTATTTTTACTTTCTCTACTATGTTAAGTAGAGGAAGTATTGTATTCCACCCAAACATTCGATGTCGAGATTTTACCATACATTTATGTTTTGAGGCCCCCTGAAGCCAAAAAAACAAGCATTTTTAGAAAAGGTCCATATGTGTGTATGTGTCTGTGTCTGTCAGTCTTTGGACAGTATAACTCAAAAACGAAAAGTCTGTTAAGGGACACTGGGAGTGAAATTTTGGTCAAAATTGTCAAACAGTTGAAATTTTTTTTTTTAAACCTTAAAATGTTCCTGGAACACCTGTGCATTTGGATCAGCTAACATTTTTCATATCCCCCACTCCGTGGGGTCATTACGGCCCTTTCATATAGCGCTCTTCCCTTAATGTACACAGGATGCTCCTATATAAAAGCCTCTTTTTCTCAAAACTACATTTCTGCACATTACAAATTGCTGCCTGAGTTTTGCTTCAAATTCAATGAAAATTTCCAAAAATATTCATAAATAGCAGTTAAACAAAACTGTGATTTAATATTGATGTTATCATTAACATGAATTCCAAAAACATTTTTTTGTATGAAAAAAAAAATCAATAATTTTTAAGATTAAACTTTCTTTGTTATTAAAAAAATATGTACAGCATAATGAGCAAACGTATTTGAAATATCTCTTCATACAATTTCTACCAATGTTTTAGAGTATCAGTTCTGCCAATATAAATGAATTTTGAAAAGTCAATAGACGCGAGCTCTATTTTGAAAATGTGCCTATTAAATTCATAAAACAATTTATATATCATAAACGAATTATCCAATTTTAATAAAATTTGGTGTACCTCCTATTCTCATATCAATAAAAACACAATAAAAATTTCAGAAAAATCTATCAAGGAATGTGGAAGTTTCAAATTTCACTCCCAGTGTCCCTTAACAACCAAAGTTGGTATTTAAGTTTAATGTCTTTCAACTATGCGACACGAAGATTTTGAAGAAAATTCCTCCACTCTAGCCGACCCTTTACATAAAAAAAATTCCAGAATTTTTATTTTCTTCAAAATGGCTCCACAATTTTGATTAAAATGACATGTTTAAGATATTTTTATAGCAAGTGAAATGCATGTTTTGAATTTTCTGGCTGTAGTCTATTTAGTCCTGTTTATTCCGGATGACTTTTGAATAATCTGTAAACCGTAAGAGATAGACCAAATCTTACTATACAAAAAGTGTAGATCTTGCTATAACACACAAATTATGTGGAAATAATTTTTTTTTGTAGAGCGAGCCATTGCGCATTTTTATTGTGTGAGTTTTGGAGAACATACTTCTGTCAAGTGGAACATCGTTATTCGTTTTTTATATGTTAACCCTGCAAAGAGAACGGAATCTCAAAGCTTTAAAATGTTTGACTATCGCTGAAAGCCTACTGTATTCCCATATTCCCTTTGCACCTACAAATGGGGGAAACAGCTTATCGGCAGTACCCAAGAATTCAGTATGTCAAACATTACACTAAACTGCAGTGGACATTACACCAAAACGCACTATTGCTAACCTGCACAATAAAAGCATCATTTTTAACCTCAAGTATCGCAGGCTTAAAATAACGATAGTATTGCTTGAACACCTGAGCCTACTCAGCTTCGGCTAATCTTGTTCTGCAATAACACTTTTGGTTAAAATCACTTCCAAACGCCAAATATCGTAACATAGGTATATTTCATACACTGCTGAATTGCGAACATAAGAATAACAACAGTAACTATAACTGCACATACTGCTCTAAAACAATGGAAGACAAAACCACGCACACACGAGAAATACAATGGTGCCCACTTAATGCGGCTATTAAAAATGACATTTAAAAATGTCAGATTTTTCCTTGCAAATGTACCTAGGAACTTCAGGAATCAGGTGCATAAACAAAATGTCAAGTTCCGCCACTTTTAACGCGCCTGTGCACGTTTAAATACTCATGTGTGCAGGTGACAGAGCAGGTTGAAAGCACACAGTGTGATATTTGTTTTGAAACAGTTGTAGACACATATTACTGTACTCCCTTTTTTAAACAAATATTTCTTTACAGTACGTATCGTGACACTGCGAGCCTTGTTTGGGTCGAGATTCACTGTTTGAGATCGTATTGTAACACTACAAGCCAGTTCTGAGAATACAGGTAGCCTGTAAATATATTTGAAATGTATGTTTTCAGAAAACTCAATTTTTCTCAAATTTACATTTTTCAACACATTAAATGTGGCTGGTGCAATAGTTTTCATCCAATTGTAGTAAAAGGTTACATCCATTTTGTGCAAAGACACTTGAACAAACCTACTTGTTATTTTCAGTTTATGGCAAATAGTTTTTGTAAAGTAATAATAAATAAATAAAAAAGTTCAGGTATTTGGCTAACTTTTATACCAAAATATGCGCAAATAGAAGTAAATTTTAGTGGTATGACTACAAAAGTAATACCTGATTTTGTACTCATAATTATATCAAATAAGCAGCACATAACATCATAAACTTACTTAAAAAATAATGGCAGAGGATGTGTTTTGAAAATGAGCAATAACTCTATAAGTAACAATCATATAAATGTGAAACTTGCTACACAGCTTACTAGTGGCCTGCTTATAGTCTACACAACATTTTAAGTCAGTAGCCTACATATTACAGAACTTTGAAATTTCACTCCCTGTGTCCCTTATCTATCGGTTGGCTTCTCTGCAACGGATACAAAAACAGGGGCTTCTGTGGGAACATAAAGGATATAATAACACCGACTATGGCCACAGTTTTACAATGGATATAGTTTACGAACAGTTGCCAGTACTAATGCAACCTAACAGGTGGGATATCACTAAATATAACCAGAGCGTGCCATACTGCGGGGAAAATGTCACAGTTGGTATTTGGGGTATACCAATAAGCTGTTTCCTCTATGATTAGCACCAGTGTTTAATGAATATGGCTCCACAAGTGGTGGACATTAATGAAACATGAAATTAAATTATCTTGGGAAAGGAATTTTTAGAGGAGAGGGAGGAATTCCAGGCCTAAGGTTAGGGTATCTACAGAGTATTCGCCAGCTGCAAGGACCGAGGAAAATCTGAAGGGGGAAATAAACAAGGCCAGGGGGACGATACTGACTCGATTTGAACCGCAGACTGTCGTTTAACGAACTCACCCACCCTTCTTGGTTTCGTTGCTTTGATGAGTTGCCAAATATACAAATATATTGTGTGTATGTTTTGAATAATTTAAAATGTATTTCACTCATTTCACCTGTCCAATATGCCACATGCAGTTACATATACTATTTATTTGTGGAACACTAATACTGTGACAAAATGATAGCAATTCCAATTAATTTTTCTTACCACTTTATTTCTCTTCAAAAACTGAAACCCAAAACTTAGTTCTCTTTTATCTTTAACACAGTCTACACTTCTTCGTGATCTTGAAACTCAAAGCTCTTCTAAACTTGACACACTTTCCTGTCTTTCAGTTCTGTCAAACAAATTGCTGGCTTCAATGATTGCACTCAGTAAACCTGATTCTCACAATAACTACGACTTGACGTATCAGTGTCCCAAAGTGTCACTGTCGACACAAACAGTTCTCTCGACGCCGACTGTACACACACACACGCACACGCACGCAACGCATACACACACGCTTTGCTAACAACTGTCTCATACAACTACTACTCATTCCTCCGTCGTCCTCTTTCGCCATCCGGCAAGCTTTCTTACGTGAGAATGACGTATCATGGAATTTTCTGGAAATTCACCTTTTACTCAACGCTTCCTAAAACAAGGAAAGTTACATCGAGACTGCAGAATTCACCAAAAATAAATCACCACAATGCACATGTGTTGGCAAATACAAATCCTAGAGCAGTGATAGAGTCGAGATATCAGGATCGCTTTAGTCCCAATGTGTGGGCAGGAATTGTGGGGGACAGGCTCCTAGGACCATACATTTTACCGAACAGATTCACAGATGCTGTGCATAATCGATTACTGTGCGATGAGTTACCCGTGCTTTTGGAAAGACGACGAGTGTAGTTTATGCATGACGGGGCGCAACCCCATTTTCTACACATCGTGCGACAGTAATTAGACCATACATTTAATGACGATGGATTGGTCGAGGAGATCCAGTAGAACGACCTCTCTGTTCGCCGGACCTCAATCCATTGGATTTCTGGCTATGGTGACATTTAAAAACATTGGTGTATGCCAAACCCATTGAAAATGTTCATATACTGCACAGTTTTGTAAAATGGCTCATATTTCAATACGTATGCTTCTGGACATATGTTTACAGGAACATTTATTCTAGTTTTGAGCAATCCCAACTCCTGTTGCATTATCGGACACTTTTAAAACACCAGAGCTAGTGGTCTTGAAGTTGAGTCAGTCTCGCGATGTAAGTCATCAGTGAATGAGTGAGTAAGTCAATAAACGAGTTTCTGCTGCCACGGAAGGTACTGTTCTCCGAAAGAGTTGCGGCTGTGGTGAACTGCAAGCAATGCTGTGATTCAAGACCTGCTGTAGTCGACTCCCTGGCGAGTGAAATGTCCGGAAGAAGAGGACGACGTGGAGAAAATAAAGTGTCCGTGTGAGGTATCGAACTTTCCCTAAAAGTTGAACTGGAACATTAAGTGGCAGTGAAAGCTGAGTGCAGAATGCGCACTGTACAGTACCTAATATTCTTATAGCACACTGTTTCTATATCTACATTTTACAACTCCAAGTTGTAAGGACATAATTGCAATGCATCAAATCCACGGACTGAGGTCTGTAATAACAAAATCATACAGCGTTATATATTTAAATCAGCCAAAGTTTGACATAGCTTGGGAACCTAACCAAACTTCTCGGAAATTATATTAACGTGGTATAAAGGACGGGCCTGAACAAGCTTAGTAACTTGTTGTAATAGGACAGAAGTTTGTTCAGTTTTGGGGTTCGCTCGACATTACGGCAATCTGCCTTGTATACCGCGTCGCATTACAGTTTTGTGGAAATTGGTAAAATTAAGTAATTAGTTTTCATTAGTCATGGAGCTGTACACCAAAGTCATTATAGAGACCACTTTCACTCAGCGAACCTAGCAAGAAGAAACTGAGCAGAGAAGCAACTCTTTAAGGCAAAAACCTAGCGTTGCAACGAAAATTACATCCAGACTGCAGTTGAGAAACATTGTGTTACACTTTTCTTGTTTTTGTGATAAAATTATCTTACTATAAAAAACTCCATATTACAGTTAAGGGAAGGCTGCAAACTGGATGCTTCCAACGTCAGTTTTAACAAGTTTAACAGCACTTTTCAGAGAAATCATTTGCTCAATTCCTTGTAGAGTATTTTTTGGTCTAATTGATAAGTATGGTGCAGTTGTTGATGACGTTAAAAACTGAATAAAGAAATCAAAGAGTATATTTGTCCTGTTATATCCAATCTGGAAATCAAATACTATATCTAGATCTACTAAAATCAGAATCTTCAATAGTAATATGAAATTAGTATTATTGTATTGTAAAGCATGGAAAACGTGCAAAATTATACACAATAGATTACAAACAGTTGTTAATGGATGTATGCGAAGAATTTGAAGAATCAGGTGGCCAGATATAATTTCAAATCTAAGTTATGCAACATCATAAAAGACGAAAATGGAATTGAATAGGACATTCACTAAGAAAAGAAGACAAAAAGGGTATAAAAGTCTGATGTGTTGCACTCACATGACTTTCTCTACTCTTTTACCAACCATTCTTACAAATACTTTTTCCTATGTCTTCTTCATGTTAGTTGAGGTAAAAATTTGCAGAGATTGTTATTGTTTATCTTCTTGTATGTACAAGGAGAATATGGGAATACAGTACACTTTGAGCGACAGTCAAATCTGTTAAAGCTTTCAAATTTCGTTCTCTTTGCATGGTTAACATATACAAAACTGCATAACGATGTTCCATATGACAGAGGCATAAGTTCTTCAAAACTCACACAAATAAAAGGGAATACCTCCGAAGTAGTTCACTCTACAAAAAAAAAAAAAAAAAAAAAAAAAAAAAAAAAAAAAATAACAACAACAATAAATAACAACAATAAATAACAACAACATTAAATAACAACAACAATAAATAACAACAACATTAAATAACAACAACATTAAATAACAACAACAATAAATAACAACAACAATAAATAACAACAACAATAAATAACAACAACAATAAATAACAACAACAATAAATAACAATAATAAATAACAACAACAATAAATAACAACAATAATAAATAACAACAATAATAAATAACAACAATAATAAATAACAACAATAATAAATAACAACAATAATAAATAACAACAATAATAAATAACAACAATAATAAATAACAACAATAATAAATAACAACAATAATAAATAACAACAATAATAAATAACAACAATAATAAATAACAACAATAATAAATAACAATAATAATAAATAACAGTAACAGTAACAATAACGATAACGATAACGATAACAACAACATTAACATTAACATTAACAATAACAATAACAATAACAACAATAACAACAACAATAACAATAATAATAACAATAATAACGACAATAATAACAACAACAACAATAATAATAATAAAAAAATAAAAATAAATAAAGAAATTATTTAGACATACACTGTGTATTTTAGCAAGATCCACATTTGTGTATAGTAAGATTTGGTCCATCTCTTACAGTTTACCAGTTATGCAAAAGTCATCCGGAGTAAATAGGACATCGTGGGCTATATCCAAAAAATTCAAGATATACATTTCATTTGTCATAAAAATATCTCAAACACATGACACTTTAATCAAAATGGTTGGAGCATTTTTCGAGAACATAAGAATTTTCCATGTAAAGAGTAGCGACGCTGTCAATTGCTGATAACATCAGCGTTGCCGGTGTGCCGGAATTTCGTCTCGCAGGACTTCCTTAACATGCCAATAAATCTACTGACATGGAGCTGTCATTTCTAAGCACACTTAAAAACCATCGGTGTGGGCCGGATTTGAACCCGTAACCTTGGGATCAGCAGGTCAACCTCTAACCAACTAAGCCACCCAGATCAACAGTTTAAGGTGGAGGAATTTTCTTCAAAATCTTCGTGTCGCAACCTAGAAAGGCACTAACCTGAAATACCAACTTTGATTTTTAACCGACTTTTCGTTTTTGAGTTATGTTATCCAAAGACACACGCACGCGCACGCGCACGCCCACGCCTACGCCCACACGCACACCCACACGCACACCCACACCCACACCCACACCCACACCCACACCCACACCCACACGCACACGCACACGCACACGCACACGCATACATAAACACACCCACGGACCTTTTTCAAAAAAAAAAATACATATATTTTTTTTTTTGGATTCCGGGGGCCTCAAAATATATATTTACGGTGAAATCTCGACATCGAACTTTTGGGTGGAATGCAATACTTGCTCTACCTTACTATACGCAGGAGAGGAAGTAAAAATAACTCAACTGAAATCCTCAAGTTAGAAGAGCAAGAGGAAAACAAAAAAATACATGGAAGAGAACAATTCTTGAAGAAATTACTAAAGAAGAAAGAACATGTGGAGGAATAAAGAAGGTTGATGGGGTTGATGGAAGCACTTTGTGAATGCCCTAGGCTGCTCTTAAAGAGCTACAAGAGATTGATTGATTTCTATTAATAGTAGCTATTTTATATTATATAGATGTGACGTTAGTATCTTTAAAATGTTCATGAATGCATTAGTTTTGACCCGTTTAGTAAGAAAAATCGAGAATGTGTAATTTTAATGACAGGGTTATAAGAAAGTGTCAGTACTAGCATAAATAACCTAGAAATGAGTGGTAAAAATGCCATTGCCCTAGAATAAGTGGTGCCTGAGAAAATTGTTAAAATGGATGTAGAAAAATACTTTTGAATAAACCTCAATCAAAATTAAGGGGAGATTGTATGCTCTATGCTTACAATTTTAGTTTTAAGAAGCTTAACTGCACTTTTAAGAGAAACTATTTAATTTAGAAATGTGAAAGTTAATACACATATACATAAAAGCTTTCTGTATGTACCGGTATTTTATGTTACATTGATATTATTTCCATATTGTTTTGAGAAAAAAAATGTGAAAAATCTATTATTTTTTCACCCATATCCGTCATTGGAAAATTTAAATTTATTTTAACGACAATTCTGGCAATTTTATGGGTTAAAAGGCTTGATTATGACAAAACAGGGTTTAAACTTGCAAAATCAGCAAATCAAATAATATCGATATATTTTATGCAATCCAGCTTACAGCTTCCCCTTAACATAGATATAGCCTTGGCTTTATTTAATCCATCGGAGTTTTATATCTACCACCTTGAACGAAATGTTTAACAGTATATTTATTATTCCTTCAATACCTCATTTTCCTAAACACCAATGCTTTTCTCCTACATTTATAAAGCAAAACTCAGCTTGAAAATTGCTTCTAGGTTTTCACAAAAGAAACAGAATTATATTTCATATGCTTCCCCAAGCAATCTGCCTCTAACAATTTGGTTTTGACATTCTATTTTAACTTCATGGTTAACATATATTTCTGTGGGAATTGTCTGCTATTTCATTGATGCTCTTAAATTACACATAAAATAAATTATCTATACGACGCCAGCTGTTATTTTAAATTAAGAGAAATAGGGAGGGACAAACTTGACGAAACTAAGGTAAGAGCGGATATTTTATCCTTTATTGTATTAGTTTACGGATTAATTTCGTAAATAAGTTATTTTTTTATCGATTGGAACCATTAATTATAATTAATATCAACATTATTTTTGCTATATACGAACACTTCTCGCTGAGTTTCCATTAGATAAATTAGCAAACATAAATGGAAACAGTGGACCGTTCTCTGAATTCTGCCCACAAAAATGCATATAGTACATTTTTAATATAATAGAAAGTAATTTGCTTACTAAACAAATCTGAAAAGAGCTATCAAAGCCAATATATTTATTGTGAACGCATTGTGATGCAGTGGCTATGGTCTAGGTTATTGGAAGGTCAGTGCGAGGCAGTCGGAACGTAAACAGATAAGCCGCGCCCTTGCTCTCGAAGCGAGTCAGTGAGTACGTTAGTATGAGTGTGCCAATCGTAAGCGAGTGCATCCCTGATGCCACGAAAAGCGCAATTTTTCGAACTAGTTTGTACTGCAAGAAACCAAAGTGACAGCGAAAAGTAAAACTAGTTCACATTAATAAAGTAACAGTGTGAGCTCAGATATGTCTCAACGAGTACTGAACTAAGGTATTAAGGGACAATTTCTAGCCAGCGAATTGGGAGCCTGCCCTGTCTCCCTCAAAATATGACCAAACTACCGGAGTGTAACATACGTTAGGAACGCGCCCTAGTGGAACACGGTCAGTCCCGGGGGTCCTATTAATTTCTGGCTATATGTCTGTGCTTATAAACTTACATTTATATTTTTAACTTCATTTTTCTTTCACTGCTATGTCCAGCTTAATTTAGCTTAAATAATATGGTTTCTATTAGCATTATCTTACTAGATGGCGATAACAACAACAACAACAACAACAACAACAACAACAACAACAATAATAATAATAATAATAATAATAATAATAATAATAATAATAATAATAATAATAATAATAATAATAATAATAATAATAATAATAATAATAATAATAATAATAATAATAATAATAATAATAATAATAATAATAATAATAATAATAATAATAATAATAATAATAATAATAATAATAATAATAATAATAATAATAATAATAAATAGTCATCATCATCATGATGGTGATGATATCACATAGTTCGCTTTCATACTTCTCTTCGTGATTAGTTTCTGAATCTGAAGACTTCGTTTTCAGTTTATCTTCAGTATTGATATCATTTGATTCATATAGGACCAGGTTCTCATACACGTGTGAGGTATCATCATCACAAGGTAGATGATGCACTTCTTCCAAATCTTTGAAGTTTTGTAGATCATGCACCTGTTTGTGAGAATTAGTTACTACAACTTGCAATGACAAAGCAATATTGCTCAACTAACGAAGAAAGACAAATTTCTGCAATATATAATGCTAATCAGGCAAGTGCGTAGGCACGTTGCTTCGCAAACTGCAATGTTTAAATAAACCTAGGGGTTTCTGAGGCCTCTGGCGCCCATCGGAGGGCTAAACCTTGTATACTTACTTTAACTGTCGTTTTCTTCATATCGACTTTGTTAATGCCGTTTTAGTAACTACGGAAACTGAAAGCTTTGCATGAATCTCGTAGCTTATGCGGTTAAATGGCATATGCAAATTATTTTCCACCGTTTGTCTATACAGCGGAAAGTATATAGCAATTGGTTTAGCCTTTCCTTGTGCAGAACGTAGTAAAGCTGGTACACAGCGGTAGTACACAAACCACTCTGTTTTAAATTTATAACGGTATCGTTCACATAAAAAAATTGATGTATTGCACTTACATAACTTTCTCTACTCTTGTACTAACCATTCTTACATACTATTATTATTCTATGTTCTTCGTGTAAGTTGAGATGAACATAAATTTTCAGAAATTATCTTATTTCTCGTTTTCTTGCACGTGCAACGGAAATATGGGAGCGATAGCAAAACCTTTTAAAGCCTTGAAACTCCTTTCTCTTTGCATGGCTAACATAAAAAAATGAATAGCGATTTCCTCCAAAACTTACAGAAATAACGAGGAATATCTCCGAAATGGTTCACTCCACACAAAAATGTATTTAGGTAAAAGCTCTCTTTTAGCAAGATCTACATTTTTTGTACAGTAAGATTTGCTCTATCTCTTGCGGTTTACCAGTTATGTAAAAGTCATCCAGAGTAAATAGAACTTCATGGGCTAGAGCAAGAAAATTCAAGATAAACATTTCATTTGTCATAAAAATATCTGAAGCATTTTAATCAAAATCGTTTGAGCCAATCTAAAGAAAATCGAAATTTTCGAAACATTTGCTAGGGAAATGGTAGTTTAGTGCGGAGCAATTTTCTTCAAAATCTTTGTCTCGCATCCTTGAAAGATGTTAAGGGACACTGGGAGTGAAATTTTGGTCAAAATTGTCAAAAAGTCGAAAATTGTTTTTTTTACCTTAAAATGTTCCTGGAACACCTGTGCATTTGGATCAGCTAACATTTTTCATATCCCCCACTCCATGTGGTCATTAAGGCCCTTTCAAATAGCGCTCTTCTCTTAACGTACACAGGATGCTCCTATATAAAAGCCTGTTTTTCTCAAAACTACATTTCTGCACATTCCAAAAGAAGGTCGCGCCTGAGTTTTGCTTCAAATTCAATGAACATTTCCAAAAGTATTCATAAATAGCAGCTAAACAAAACTATGATTCAATATTGATGTTATCATTAACATGAATTCCAAAAACATTTTTTTATGAAAAAAAATCAATTTTTAAGATTAAATTTTCTTTGTTATTAAAAAAATATGTACAGCATAATCAGCAAACGTATTTGAAATATCTCTTCATACAATTGTTATCCATGTTTTAGAGTATCAGTTCTGACAATATAAATGAATTTTGAAAAGTCAATAGACGCGAGCTCTATTTTGAAAATGTGCCTATTAAATTCATAAAATAATTGATATATCATAAACGAATTATCCAATTTTAATGAAATTTGGTGTACCTCCTATTCTCATATAAATACAAACACAGTAAAAGTTTCAGAAAATCTATCAAGAACTGTGGAACTTTCAAATTTCACTCCCAGTGTCCCTTAAACTAAAATACCAACTTTGGTTTTTAACCGACTTTCCGTTTTTGAGTTATGCTGTCAACAGAATAACAGACACACACAAGTACCTTTTTCTTAAAATGCTTTCCTGGATTCAGGGGGCCTCAAAACATGTATTTCCTGTGAAATCTCTTCATCAAATATTTGGGTGGAATACAATACTTCCTATACTTTACTAAGCGTAGTAGATAATACTACTGGGTGGAATCAAAGGCTGGTTACCCGAAGGTGCTGACTATGGTCCCTGAAACCGAAATTATAATGTCTATATATATATATATATATTTGATAATAGAAAGAAACAAAAGGAGATTCTAGTCAATAGTTAAGGGGAAGACGTAATAAAGCTGAATAGATTAAAGTCTCAAGAATGGAATCCTAGGCAGATTTAAATGAGTGATAAGGTTACAATAGTTGTTTGTACGAAGCGATAGTGATTCCACGGGCTGATTCCTATCTTACCATGACCTGCTCTAAAGTTAGCCAATGGAAATCGCTTGCTTCGTGTTGCTCACGCAAAACAAATGCAACGCAACACACACTCGTCTTGAATCGAGCCGAGAGTACACGTGCAATTTCTGAGTTGTACGTAAGCTAGCGCGTATACATAATTCGGCGGTTGCTAAAGGGTGACAAACTTAAAGTTGTAGTTGAAGTTACAAAGTTACATTCTATTTAAATATCGTCGGCAGTTCTCTGCAAATCTGGAAATTTACAAGTAAAGTGATATGTTGCTTAATTCTTCGTTTGGTTCCATTCCTACCATAACTCACGCATACCCTGTAGATTAGGACCTCTTGCTAGAGCTAGTCCGGACACCAAACACGAGATCTTATAGGTCTTAAAGGCGACGTCTTCGACAGAGAGGAACGTTTCAGTCATCCCTCAGGAAATGTAGTGCTTCTCGTATTTGGGACCCACCTGGCTAGAGGCAACACTCAGCTGAAAATTCCCTCTCATTGAGATGCCACAATTTATGATTCCTAATCAGGATAGATGGGGTACTTGGAATGTACTAAGCCATGATATCGAAACCTTTCTTAAGAGCAAGGAGACTTTTCTAGAGAGAGATCCATGACCAAACTCTTTAGTATACAACCACTGTTCATCATTATAATTTGTCACGCATGCTTCGCCGTGCACACAAGCTTTAGCACTGAACAAACAATGGGCGGACGGTCAAACATCGAAAAGGCGCGAAGACGCGTGTCTAGCACTCTGTCACGCCAAGGGCAATGATCTCGCATTCAGGCGTTTTTATAGTCATTCACATCTTGTCGGCGATTTTGTTCCTTATAAATAGCAACAGAGCTCAGAGAATAAATTCTACCACGTACAAACAACGCCAAAGAAAATCACATCCCACCTTGGCCTACATCATATTATTTATCGTAATACGAAGCTTTGACAGTATCATTGGTTGTTTTAGACCACGGTGCAACGATGGTGCTACATAAACTTAACCAATAACTTGTTAGCTAATGCTGGATTTCTGACAATGAAGTCATTAATCCTCTTGCTCTCCAATATTTTTCACAATGATATTGAAGAGAGCAGTAGCAGTAATAGTAACCGCTTTTTGGAGAGCACCATATTTTTATGTTATGTCGGTCACATCGCTCTCTCACAGAATGTCTGGAGGACCACACCTGCCGTTGGTTTACGGGTCTCACCGACCTGAGCGGGAGAATTATCAAAATAAATTCACTGACCACATCCTCTGATTACCAATCAGAGGACGTATTACATGCAATGACAGGTCAGCATGTTAGGGGTTAATATTTTATAGAGAAATTAGAGAAATGGATAGGTTGGAGAAATAAAGACTCCCTAGCCCTCGGGAAACCTAATAGCTTCGGGGTCGGAAGAGAACAAGAGATGACCAAGGTAAGGTCAGATAGAAAAGTTACAGTGAGGAGCAAGACACCAGTAAGTGGAAGTAATGTTCTGCTCAGCTTGGGTACCTTGTGGTCGCCATTCACATATCCCCTGGACGGAGACCCCTGAGGCCAATAACTAAAACACAAGATGAGCATGGTGTTGAAACGAAATATATGTTTACACTTTCGATCGTATTGACTAAAAGAGAAATAGGTAAACTGAGTGCATTTAATTTGCCTTACAGAACTGTTATCATGATTGGTGACCGTACCTTATAGGTTAGTGCAGGACATCGTTTGAAGGGGTTAAAATCTAAGGGAAAAATTTGATGATCACCCATGTTAGCGAGGTGTATAATGTGATGTGTGAGAAGATTTTCAGGGAAATCAATTTAAAGCTTGAATGGCATTCATTAAATACATAGCAAGGCAGAACTTTATAAGAAAAAAAGTAAGTAGAACAATATTTCCACGGTAATATCAACACTTGTTGAAGCCTAGAAGCAAAAATAAATAAACTGGCAAACTTACCACTTTTCAAATAGGAATCCCTATCCAGAAATGCACGGTTTGGATTTTGGAGAGCGCCGAAGTTTGAAATCGAGCGGCTGTGTCAATTTGTTAACATTCATTTTGGTAATATTCAAGGTATGACACCCTTTAGCCATCTGGTACTGATATGAACGAACTGAGCTTAATAAAACATTCCTGCGCATGCGCTACATTCCTCCATTGAGTCCTTGGTGTACATCTTACTGCGTTACTTGTGTAATTTCCAGTACAGTAACGTTTTAACGGCAGTGCGATACGATCCAGTACACAGCTATGGAAGTGGCCGACTTGAGCTCCAGCACACCTTGATGTAAATGTGCGGAATCACCTCAACGTCGCATGTCCAAAACGCTAATTGGTAGAGATGGACCAGTTCCAAGGCCAACACGGTTGCCAGATCTGACACGTCTCCACTATTTTCTGTGGAGTTGTATGAAGCGTATGGGTTATGGCACTCCTGTAACCTCAGTGAAGGACCTTATGCCTCAAGTCCACGGAGCGATTGAAAACCTTCAAAGACAATCGCACGTATTGGGTGAAATGCCTGAGGCTCACCACCGCCGATATAGGCTCTGCAATGACCTAGGAGGTACACAGTTCGAAGCCCGTGTGTAATGTAGACAGCTCGAGGTTAGGTTTATTGATGGAATGTGAACGTACACTCATCTCATACTTTGATGCGCTACAGTGTCCAAACCGTGCGTCTCCGTACAGGGGTTTGAAAAGTGGTCAGTTTGCGGTCCCGCACAACATACTGAGCGCTGTCGGTGTGTTTGAGACACCCTGTAGATAATTAAGGACCGCATTCCAAATAGTACGAATGCAAAGATGATCAAAAAATATGTTTTGTCAATCTTCACCACTTAGCTTCCCATTCAAATAATGGCATGTAACAATACCTCTTTAGAAAAAGAAAAAAAGAAAAGAATATAGATATAGTTGCTATTATAGCAGCAGCTTACATGGTATAATAATCTAGAAACCTCAAATGACAAACAAAACTCTTTGTCTTGTAGACGCCTAATATTTAGAAAGTGCGAGCCGAATAGCATCATTATTCAAGCAAGCTAGATTCAGGGACAGCGGAGTTTCACATGCTGTCACCGGGAAACTACATAGAATTTGTACAAGAGATGCTACTAATTTCTATTTAGGATATTTGGGCTGTAACTTTACCTTGAGTCAAGCGAGGTGGCTCTGTGGCAGCGCACGACGCTTGCATTCGGGAGACCCGGGTCCAATTCCCGGCAATCCTCACCCTGAGCTTCGGTTTCCGTGGTCTGCCTTAGTCGATAGGAAAATTCGGGGTGGGTGTTCCATCTGCAATGATTTTCACACCTCCAGTCCACATTCATTCCGTTTCCTTGCTGAGCCATGCTGTGCTTTTAGGTTCTATGGCGTATGGTGGTGCCGAACAAATGATGTGGATGATTCTCAAAGGAAAGACTACTCCCGTGTAAATAGAGGGCTGTTTGTTTAACCAGTCGTTCTTTATCCTCACTGGGTAGCTCAAATAATGGGACGGGTCTTTAAACCAGGAGCTCTCCGGCACTTCCGCGCGTCTCTGTGACCTGTCTGCGTGTGGCATGTAGTATCCTGCGATCCCTTCCTCCTGAGGGGTTGTAGCAGAAACACTCTCCTATACTCTTCAGATGTGTGTCTAGGTTTTCCCCTCATTAAGCAACAATAGTTTACCAACTAAAACAATTGCATTTCTGTTCAAAAGCAGCATGTGTATAGATAAGTTGTATTTCCACTTAGAAAAGTGTTAAAAAGCAATAAAGCCGTGACTGTAACAGTTATATGCCTCAACAGAGGAAAAAAGTAATAAAAGCAAGTGAATGTACATGATGTCTGGCTTGCCAGAACTGCTGAAAGTAGGACCCCAAGGCCTAGTAATCCCTTTGTAACTTGACATTGCCTTCTCTCTGCGGGGGCAAAACAACAAATTTAATGAAACGCAAACTTGGTGGAATGTATGCATGAAGCTGGAACATTCCGAATACACGAGTAGAGCCAATAACGTCGCCAGCAGCTGCAAATCGTATTTGTTGTTATACAACGTGAAGCCTCTAATCTTTTCGGGCCACATTTGGAATTCTTTGCCGTTTTGCTTTATAATGTTATCTCGTGTGGGGATGTCCACTTGAGGCGGTTCAGTAGCGATAAATCTTGGAGTTCCCACAGCTATGGTTCCGCTTCCCTTCAATACGTAGGCAGGCCAACAAGAGAAAACAAAAGAGCCTTTAAAGTAGGATAATCGAAAGGGACACATTTTTTGATAGATTTTTCTGAAATTTTTACAGTGTTTGTATTTATATGAGAATAGGAGGTACACCAAATTTCATTAAAATTGGATAATTCGTTTAGCATATATAAATTATTTTATGAATTTAATAGACACATTTTCAAAATAGAGCTCGCGTCTATTGACTTTTCAAAATTCATTCATATTGGCAGAACTGGTACTCTAAAACATGGGTAACAGTTGTATGAAGAGATATTTCAAATACGTTTGCTGATTATGCTGTAAATATTTTTTTAATAACAAAGAAAATTTAATCTTAAAAATTATTGATTTTTTTCATACAAAAAAGTTTTTGGAATTCATGTTAACGATAACATCAATATTGAATCACAGTTGTGTTTAGCTGCTATTTATGAATATTTTTGGAAATTTTCATTCAATTTGAAGCAAAACTCAGGCGCGACCTTCTTTTGGAATATGCAGAAATGTAGTTTTGAGAAAAACAGGCTTTTATATAGGAGCATGCTGTGTACGTTAAGGGAAGAGCACTATTTGAAAGGGCCGTAATGACCACATGGAGTGGGGGATATGAAAAATGTTAGCTGATCCAAATGCACCGGTGTTCCAGGAACATTTAAGGTAAAAGAACAATTTTCGACTTTTTGACAATTTTGACCAAAATTTCACTCCCAGTGTCCCTAGTAGGATAATCCACCCAACACAGAGTGACCTTTAGTTAGTATACCAAGTATTCATGAAGTTCTGGGCTTGATACCTGAGACCATGTTTTATTCTAACACAAATTTCCTTTCTACCCCTTTTCGCTTCCCGTTTCATGTATCAGGCAGCCCCATTTCGGACCATGTCGGACAGATGGAGCAAATGCTTGCTCCTCGGAAGATAATTCTCGGCCCTGCCAGTCGCCTCAGGTGGCTCTAGTTCTCTCCGGTACCGCCAGAGGAAAGCCTTTGTTGATTAGACTCCAGGTGTGTGCGGGTCATTATCGTTGGATGTGTTAGGGACCTCTGCGCGTCTGTCGACGTGCCTGTCTGCGGCTTTGTTTCTTTTCATTTCAGGGACAAAAAATGAGAAAGTTTACCTCGCATTTTTTAAAATTATCAACAATTTCTACGTGTGTAAGTAACTGTAAAAAGAACACAATTTCGAGAAAATATCCCTTAAATGTCTATGTTTTCGAGTAAAAATTCCGTAAAATTTGCTTTATTTTCTGAATGAGCCATATTCTGTGCTGTGTAACTCAAAACCCTTGATTTTGGTAAACTACGATTCATTTTGAAGCTGAATGTCAGTTGGTGATCAACAATTACACAATTTTTAAAAAAATATAGAAGTGGAAGTTTTGTATTACAGGGAAACATTCTAATTATTGGTCAATCACTTTGGAATATCATAGATTGTGTTTACCATTCATTTATTTACATAAAACTACAAACGTATGTGTCACTGTGCATCATCTTCTTCGTTCTGAAGAATTATCATAACTAAAATAAGTAATGAAAACCGATGCAATCTTTAAATAGACTATAAACAACGAGAACACTAAACAATACTCGAAATGCGTTGGTTATACACACGTGTTTCAACGGATCTTCTGTTGACAACCAACAGCTGTACTCAGTGATCACCACACCACCTGAACGCAGTACACGTACGTGACTAACAACAATTAAGCGACTACCTAGGGGATTTTCTAGAACTTTAAGGCAGAAGTTCTGTAGAAGTTCTAACTTGAACCTGTGACGTCATCCCCGTTATGCAAGGAGGCGAGGAAACAGCAGAAGGGAGAGTTACAGATATGAGTCGTTCAGTGTGTCAGTGAGTGCGAGATAGCTGTGTGTGTATTTGTGTGTGTTGCGGTCGTCGTGAAGGGTACGCCACGTTGAAGTGATTGTATAGTTGGAGTTAGTGTTTGAGAGACAGAGAAAGTGAAGGGAGTCAAGGCTACAGGTAGAGAACAGTTGTGGGTTGTAATATAACGAAATGCTGTAAAGTATGTTAACTTCACTAAAACAGAACCGTATATTTGTGCATTCAGTTGAAGAAAATAAAGTTATACAAAAGTAATTGTATTTGAATTTGTTATTTTTGGGTGGGATTCGTCGAATTGCTGTATTGTTACAGTACTTATTATATGTAAGTACACAAATTGTGTGAGCAAGGATGTTTAGATTATAAATTGATACGTAGAATGGAAATGTCACTGCCTATAGTATTAACTATACTCAAATTTGAAACTATGACCAGTTACTTTATTACGACGCTTTGATTGGAATTTAAACATAGTCAATCTAAATTTCTACTGTAAAGAAACTTTGCGGAGCCGACTCAAACTACGCCAACGTTTATGACATATAATAAGCAATTACTTTATGTTACGAAACATTACATTTTTACCTGTGTTGAGTCGTAATTGTTGTCGTATACGCAAACTGATTCATCATAAAAGCAAGCGCGCTCTTCGGATTGATTTCCCATTCTGCCCTAAGGTCATGCATGCTCTTAAGCTACTGGTTGCGGTCAGGCGAGTGGTTTTGTAATGCAGAACTAATACCAGAAGAACCATTTGCATGTGGCTAAATAAGCTCATCAACGCCGTAAGACACTATCGGGAGTACTTAAATCTAATTGGTTCGTGGTGAGATCCTTTGAATGTGAAAGTCCTGGATGATGAAATTAATTTGACTGCCTTCTAAGTCAATTATGGACCACATTTCATTAATATCTCCTGAAACTTGCCAGCATTGACATTGCCACATAATACTCTTAGCTTGTTCTGATAGACTAAAAGACCCTCCGATATAAGCAAAGCACAAGCTCCGAAATATGGGGTGCTCCGTTTTTGCGCTCAGCACCAACCTGACAATATTCACGACAACATATTTGAGAAGCGGTGTAGAACATAGGAAGGAATTACAAACGTATTAGCGGATTTCTCTTGAATAACGCAACCGATAGTCCGCCACTCCCATTGTAGTACCATACAAATCCGTTCATACAGCAGCAGCTGACTGGCCCACCGTTTCTCTTCTAGATAATGAACAACATTGACCCCGTGCGCGGCGCAAAATAAAGGACTCTCTGGGCTGGGATGCTTTACTACGCCACATGCCGGGCCGGCGAGCTGGCAAAAGTGTGCAAGGTCAGGCTGCCTCGCGTGACTGTTGACTGTACGTGACTAACAGCAATAGAAGCGGCTACACAAAAATGACTTTTTCCAGAACTTTCGAGAAAGATCTGGCTACGTGGTCGCCGGCGTGTGTGTGCAGAAGTCGAGAAAGGTCCGTTTGACGACATCTCCACCATATAAGGAGACCAGAAAACAGCAGTGAGTGAGTTAGAGTTACAGACATGAATCGGTCAGTGTCTGAGTGAGTGCGTGATAGCTGTGTCTGTGTCTGAGTGAGTGCGTGATAGCTGTGTGTGTGTGTGTGTGTGTGTGTGTGTGTGTGTGTGTGTGTGTGTGTGTAGTACGTCGTGTGCGCCCTGCAGAGGCTTCAAATGGTGCGTCGAGTGATTGTAAAGTGGAGTTACTGCATGAAGACTAAGGAACTGAAGAAAGACACTGAAAGGACTGAGCAAGATTACGAGAAGTAAAAGTTGATTTGTAATAGCACGAAAGACTGTAGACCGTATTACCGATGAGAACAAAACTGTGTAATTGCGCTAAAATTTAAAAGACAAAGTGATAGAAAAGAAACGGACTGGATTTTGTTAAAAAAAGGTGTTCAAAATTATGCTCCTGTGTTTGCATATACCCCTGGACATTTCTGAGCTCATAATTGAATATTTAAGATTCCCCACAGATAACCACATGTACTGAGATTTTAGAGCG
>CM060964.1:24400410-24437910 GCA_030765045.1 Tenodera sinensis
TTGCCTGCTTTGTTAAGTTGAGCAAAACGAATAGTGGTTTTAAGATGGCATGTCTGTTTTGTTATATGTCTTCTTTGTGAGAGATTTTAGGAGACAGCCATCTCTTGTAATGCTTTCTCTCACTATGGCAGACGTCGACCAGTCCACATAACCATTAAAGTAATTAAAACATATCTTACATTATCATGGCTCCAGGGAAAGGCAGTTGGGATGGGCACAGAAAGAATGATTAGACCATTTGCTGCTACAGCTGTGTCATGTAATAACTTGAAAAAATGCACGGCTACAAAAAGCAGAGAGACGTAAAGAGAGATAGAGGGAGAGAGAGAAACAGGATGGGGACAAAAGGAGTTTGTGATTACTATGTTAATGGAGTGGACCTAAATTAATGCCTTCATTTTAACTTTCGGTACATGCCGTAGCACAGAAGCGCAGAATAACGCGCGAGGAAGGAATGTCTCTATGAATGAAGTTTCAAACGTTTGCAGCCTTGTAATGGAGGTAAGATAAAGTTTGAAAACTCTCACTTAAATGACAGAAATGTCAAGGATTATAAGTTCATTCGTTTCCTTACTTGTTTCCTGTGCCCTTTAATTCTATGTCACTGCAAAATGCACTTTAATTACACACATTTGGTGAGATTAAACCATGATATAAGTGGTTTTACATTACTCTGATGTCGCAAAGAGCGATGCAGTGAAGCATAAACAGCGCGCAGCATTTGACACAGGATGCTACAGATACATAGTGTACAACAATCTGCGTTACTGCAATCAGAAGCAGAAACTTCAAACTTGGATAAATGTACCCCCTAATTAGGAAAAATTTAACAGAGAATATGAATGCATTGTCAACGCGGTCTTACTACAGAATTAATACATAAAAATGTAGAGACATTTAAATATACAAAGGTTGTAAATGAAACTTCTGCTCTCAAAAACATAAAGATGACTGCAAATTTAAAAGTTTACTTACCTCCCTTGGGCTAATAAAAAAGTTTAAAAAGTTTTAAAGAACATGGTATTATTTTGGTTCCTCAAAATAGATGTAGTATAAAACATTTGCTTAGTTTTTACTTTCTCCATTACATAAAGTAGAGGAAGTATTGTATTCCACCCAAAAATTGGACGTCGAGTTTTCACCGGACATATGTGTTTTGAGGCCCCCCTGAATTAAAAAAAAATTAAAAAAATATATATATATATATATCAGAAAAAGGTCCGCGTGTGTGTGTGTCTGTCAGTGGACAACATAACTCAAAAACCAAAAGTTGGTTAAAAACCAAAGTTTTATCGAAGTTAAGATATTAGTCTCTATACACTTTGTGATATTGGTGGTTCAAACTTGAATTTCCTCCACAGAGTGTGAGGGTAGCTCTTGAAGCAAGTAGCAAGTTTTGAACTTTCGACCTTCACCCTGACTTTCTAACATGTAAACCATTACGCTACTAGAGCACTTTAACAGTGGGCACCACATTACAAAATGCAGGGCTTCCCGGTTACCAACTGCTGATTCCCTCGTTTATCCCTGAACCAGCGGTTTGAAGATGGTACCCGTGTTTACATTTAGCGGTAACAGACAATTTATCAGAAAAATCATATAAAATAAGTTTTTCTGGTATAAAGTGCCCCGAACGAGATGGATCCGCAGTAACGATGAGGCTCGCATTTGGGAGGTCGTGGGTTTGATGCCTGTGACCGACCTACCAGACCCATGGTTTCTTTCGGGGGTTTTCCTGGATCGCCAGGCGAATGCAGGGTAGGTTACTTTCATCCTCCGAATTTCCTCTCTCTCCATTTCACTTCAGTAATCATTTCATTCATCCATGCTCTGAGTGACTCCGTCCCATGACGGCAGCCGGGCTCCGGATCGTGTCCACACCGAGATACTCGAGCCACGGAGGGCCCCCTGCAGGCCGCGCTCTGCGTGAACTGGTCGGACCAGTGCACTGGCTGGCGTCAGGGAGTTTCTAACTGGGAAAATGTAGGGACCCTGCCCTCTCCTGTGCCTGTTCTTCTTTGATCTCGCCGACCTCTGTCTCCTCTCACCACACCCCTCCCTCCTGGGGGCGCCCCTTACGGACACAGACACAAAAGATCTCTGAGATCGAAGTACAGTCCCCCTCCGCGTCGGTCTTCTCCTTCTGCTTTATAAAGTGCACGTAAATGCGGGATATTAACTGTGTAAACAGCAAACTCCAGAGTATTATACCTAGCCAACATAAAGTCCTACGAACGGAGACCTAGTAGTGAACACAAATATTATCAGGGGTAAGCGAACCATTACAGAAGATAATCAACATTAGTACGTGTTCATACTTTGGGAAAAAGTCTTGTGTTACATTCACATAGCTTTCTGTACTCACTGTGGAAACTATTTTTACCAAAATTTAAACCAATAGCACACAACATAAATGTTTGTCATTAATTTCTGTGCTTTAACAAATGTATACTTTTGTGTAGTAAGATTTGGTGTATCTCTTACGCTTTACCAATTATTATACTACAGTCATTGAAACTCAAAGCAATTTCACAAACTAATCAAAGGAACTTCAAGATATACAGTTAAAATGTCCTAAAGGTATGCCACTTCAAAGTAAATACAGCCATTTAAAAAGAATAAACAATAATGAAATATGTTCCATTTAAAAGGTAGCTTAGGATGCCGGGATCTTCATGAATGTCTTTGAGTCGTATCCTTGGAAGGCCAGAATTTAAATACTAAGTTTAATATTTAATTGACTCTATCCTGCCCCAAATACATACACACGCATACGGACACGTGCGCGCGCAGACCATTTTCAGAAAGCGTTATTATTTAAGATGTAGGGGCCTTTTGAACTTGTATTTATTGTAGAAAAATCACTTAGAATTTGAGTGGAACACGGTTCTTCCTGTACTATACATATACCCTGAAGTTCATAAGCATCTGTCAATTGCTGATAAACCCAAGAGTTTTTCCATCTGTTAAGTTTTGCACCTCCAGGTAATCAACATTCACTCGGCCCAGGTGGTATCCCTTCTCTATGTAACTGGTTCAAAAATAAACACAGAGACATGAATCCGTGAACCCCAAGAACTATGTTATAATCGATGTCAAATGAAAGAGTGGTCCGCATAAGTGTTTTGCCAAAATTCGTACATCCATGTTAAAGATAAACGCTTTAGAAGACACAAATAGGTTCTGTCCGACAGACATGTGGAACAGACTATCAATAAACTGAGGCACCATTTGAAAATATCCACTTGTGTAAACCGCGCTGCAACACATTGAAATTATTGCTCTATTCTGCTATCCTAATGACCTCGATCGTTTTTCCATTACTGTGCACAAAGGAACGCTAGACTAACACATCATTGGGCCTTCTAGAGGAACGAGCAAAGAATAATTTGCACGTGTCCCTAAACTGAGTAACAGCTACAGTTTTGATCAGCAACATGAAGACAATGATAAGCGATTTTTGTTTATTACCGAGATTTATTATAATTTACGTTAACGGTACTCTGCTAGTAAAATATGTAAAGTGTAATGTTAACCTTCGGAAGTGTGGCCATATTTTGAGACAGTGACCATGGCTGAAAGAGTGTGGGACCACATTTATGATTACTAATATAATCAGCAGCGTTTTATTCTGGGCCACAGCAATATACGTAGGCATTAGAGAAACTTCAATTGAAAGATGGACCGGCTCCTCAAGCTATTATATACGTCAACATAAATCTTTACTCTTACGAGTAAAAGAGCCCTTTTGTGTTGTTTGAAATCAATTTAAATACAGAAAGATAAAAGGGAGCATTTCGCGCTGCAGGGTCTTTATGCATCATCTGTTTCTACTTGCTAACTCTACAAGCCTCAAACATTCTGGTGTCCTTTATGGGGTTTGCATTTAGAGCAAGTGAGAGAGCGAGAGAAAAAAGTATCCCATCGGTTTGTCATATAGTGTATCATAACCTTCTGTGATAAACCTAATTAAAAAGCTTATCACTGCTACCAACTGAGCTCCTCTTGTGATTTTGCAGAGCGAAAAAATAAGACTATTCATTATCTGTACGCATGACTCCTTCATACTTGCCTTTGGGCCTTGGTGTCAGCAGCACTGAGAGGAAGGCTCTTTGAAATGGTTCAGCCGTCATTTGCCAGACTCCCTTTGTTCCTTCTGGTTCATATGCCATTGACTGTCTCGTGTCTCTTAATTTGCTGCCTGTGGTACTTTCAATTACAAGCCTATTTCAAATAGCAGCTAAGTCACCACCTTAAAAAGGGGATGGGAAATGAAAACTCTTTTTCGGATATCTGTTAAGAGATGTAGCCTTGAGGGTTTCGTCCTGGAAACATTCATAACCCTTCATTCATAGTTTGTTCCACGCGTGTCACATGGGAATGCCTGCACCTCAAAGTACTCTTTTTAAGCTAAAGGTAGAAAGAGATGAAAGTTCCTGAGGCCTCGTTTTCATCACTCCCTTAGATGAAAATTATTTTTTTCTTCATTTAGTTGAAGTAAATAATATGCAGATATATGTCACGTACGTGTGTGACTTTATTCTCCTATATAACCACCATATTTACACATAATCTGAGTTAAAACTATAACTGTAGTTTAGCCAAACAATGAACCATTAGATAGACCTTTAGACGCAAAGACTATCCCTGAAAAATCTGATGTGTTGCACTCACATGACTTTCTCTATTCTTGTACTAACCATTCTTACAAATTCTTATTCCTATATCTTCTATGTGTTTGTTGAGATAAACATTTGTACAAATTATCTCATAGCTTACTTCCTTGTAGGTGCAAGGGGAATATGGGAATACAGTAGGTTCTTAGCGATAGTCAAATCTTTTAAAGCTTTTAGATCCAGTTCTCTTTGCACGCTTAACATTCAGACAAACGAACAACGATGTTCCATTTCACGAGAGTTTCGAGTTGTCAGAAATCGAGACAAATAACAAGGAATATCTCCGAAATGGTTCACTCTACAAAAAAATTATTAGACCTAAATTGTGTTTTAGCGAGATCTACATTTTTGTATAGTACGATTTGGTCTATCCCTCACGGTTTACGAGTTATGTAAAAATCATCCAGAGTAAACAGGGGCTACATCCCCTGGCTAGGCTATAGCCAGAAAATTCAAAATATACATTTCATCTGACACACAAATATCTTAAACATTTGACATTTTAATCAAAATCGTTAGAGCCATTTTCAAGAAAATCAAAATTTTTGCAAAATTTTCCAGGTAAAGGGTAGTTTTGGGTGGGACTATTTTCTTCAAAATCGTCGTGTCGCATCCTTGAAATACATTACACTTTAGTTTTTAACCGAATTTTCGTTTTTGTGTTATGCTGTCCACAGACTGACACACACACACACACACACACACACACACACACACACACACACACACACACACACACACACACACACACACACGGACCTTTTTTAAAAAATGCTTTCTTTCGATTCAGGGGATCTCAAAACATATATTTTTGTGATGAAATCTCGACATGGAATTTTTGGGTGGAATGCAATACTTCCTCTACTTACCAGTAGAGAAAGTGAAAACTAATGGTGTTCTGTGGTCGCGGCTTCGATCCCCGTGTCGGCGCACTCTGACATGGGTTTCTCCGTAGTTTCCCCATGTCACTTATGCGAATGCGGGGGTTGCGTTATCTCATACCACGGTTTCCTTGCCATCATTTCGCTTCATTCCATTTCTTTATCATCTTTCAGGTGTACTCTCAGTTGTGTAGTATTGGCAGTGCCGGGCAGATGGCGCGGATGAGTACGCATGGTAACTACTGTTCTCGGCGCTAGGTGTGATGGCTGCTCGGCGGGGCCTGGCGCTAGGAAGAAGGTATCTCAGCACTTGTTAGGGGCTTCCGTGCGTCTCTGTGGTCTGTCTAGCTGCGACTCTGTGTGGCACCTTCGCTTCCCTCATTGCATCCCTGTCTACTGCAGGGTGGTAGCCACAATACACCTGTGTAGGTCGAAGTTAGCGAGGTGTCCCATCTGTGTCTGCACCCTTTCCCTTTAAGCTTTATGTTACAAGATTTTATTTAACTTGTAATGTTTCTTTTTTCGGGTCAAATCTTGCAACTGAATTTTAAAGCAGTTATCCTCAACCGATTTATTTGAAATTTTTCATACACATTTAGTTTGGATGACAACGCATGGTAAGCTATGTGGCGTCGTCCTAAAACCACTATGGTAGTCCATCCACAATGGCGGTCTATCTTTATGCACTCAAATCCATCAGTTTATTATATTACACAATTTGTATTATATAAAACCTTGTCGTAAGAATTACCTATTTTATATAAAAAAAAATTTTTTGTTTCTTATGATTACTTATATCAAGATCAAGTTACACATTGTATTCTTGTTTATCCACACAGGTAGTAATTTAACCGACTCATCAGGAAACACCTCTCCTTGGAGGAATGAAGTAGTCCACTTGGAATTTTGAATCATTACTTTCTCCTGTTTTCTACAAACACCGGGCCCCGAAGGGCAGGGCAAGAATGGAATATTAGCCGAGTTCTCTTGCCACTGTTGTCCTGGGAGACTTGCAAACTTGGGAAATGGCAGACCTACAAGTACTGTTCACTTTTATTTAACTAACGCAGATCTCAAGAGTGCATGAATTGGAACCTTAATTCAATGACCAACGACTTGAAGTATTGGACCTAATCAGTCCAAATCTGAGAGGCTTACTTTCCTTAAACACTTGAAACGATTTGCTCCCAATCCGTTAACTGCCTATCCTCCTTGGTCTTCAAGAACAAACATTGGACTCAGGAGGAGAGCAAGAACAGAGGAGAGCATAATAACAGGGAGTAAACTCCAGCAGGTTCCATCAAAGCTCTTCTGCTGTTCCATGGTCGGTGTCGCGGTCTTGTAAGGTGGTTGTAGTGTTTAACGCCCGCTTTTACTACTACGGCACCGCAGGCGGTGACACTGACGACACATGGAATGAAGATGGAGCACCGGTGAAATGAGATGGCGGGGGAAACCGGAGCACCCGGAGAAAACCCGCCCTGACGCCGCTTCGTCCACCACGAACACCACATGCCGGTCCCTGGGATCGAACACGGGCCGCCTAGGTGGTAGGCGAGCGCGCTAACCGCTCGGCCACGGCGCCGCCACGGTCTTGTAAAAAAGTAATAACTTCCGAATAACAGAAACTTGAACGGCTGATCATTTGCAATGAATTAAGTACTGCTGTTTATTAAAGTACTGGCTCTGATGCTCTTGTAAACACCATGCCACTGGTACATAAGACTGACGGATATTTATTATGCTTTGTGTGTTGTTCTACTGCAACTAAAAGAAATAAGGAACCAAAAGTTATTAGTAAAGGCGTGTGCGTTTTCCCATGGGTATACTGCACATGGACTTTACTGTTATCGCTCGTTAATGTAAACAACTCTAGGTGGGTACAGCCTGTCCATAAAATTCCGAATCCTTTGCTTTCGGCATTTTAAACTGCTTGAACACTGTCACTCCACGTCTGCAGCTTACTGCCGGAAGAAACAAAACAGTCGTGTTATACTACACCTAGACCTTGCGTCTGCATACACTTACAAGGCAATGCTTCACTAGTTCGTACGAGTACTATGTTACGTTGTTTTCGACTCTTGCTTCTAGTGGCAGTTGTGTGCACATTCGGTGGCCGTGCTGCGCTTCTGACGTCATTCATACTCTGCGTCCAACTAACCTGTATCACCTGCGAGCTCACATCCCTCCGGCCTTTAGTTATTAGAAACGGCACCGTGCGTTATTGCTCCATGGTAACATGTGGGGCTCACACTTGAGAGGTCCCGGGTTAGATTTCCGTCAACCATCCATTCTGACCTTGGGCTTTTTGTATTCTATTCTGGTTTGTAGGCGAATGCTGAGGATAGTTTATCATCTACCAGATGTGCTTCACTTTAGTTGCATTTCATTCATTTTCCCTATTATGTTTCAGGTACGCCTCCAGGATTCATGGCATGGAGTGATGACGCGGAAGCTTGCTCCCTTAGACATCAGAGGGCTGCCCGTCTGCAAGGATCGTTCATCGCACACCACGAACAGCTCCACCAATGGGTCGTGGTCTTCCAGCCAAGAAATGTTAAAGGACTTCTGCGCATGTCTGTGCCTTATTCATCTATGGTCTATAAACACGCAGTCAATTGCCAAGATGCTATCAGTTGTGTTGGAGCGCCAGATTTCGCCCCGCAGGAGTTCTTTTACATGTCAGTAAATCTATTGGCATAGGGCTGTCGCTTTAAAGCATACTTAACAGCCATCGGTCTGGGCCGGATTTGAACCGGATCAGTAGACCAGGGTCTAACAAGCTGAGCCACCCGAAGCGATGTACGTAGCATCTTATGTTTCCTTCACTTCATTCATCCATCCCTTTCTGGGGAATGTTAGCTTCAAGAAATCAATGTGTATGTCACAGAGTACGCGCTGTGCCCTTCGTTGTAGACCCTACACCTATTAGCAATCGGATTAATTAAAAATCTGATATGTTGCACTCATATTACTTTCCCTACTCTTGTACTAACCATTCTTACAAACTCTTATTGCTATATCCTCTTCGTGTTAGTTGAGATAAACATTTGCAGAAATTATCTTATTGTTTATCTTCTTATAGATATAAGGAGAATATACGAATACAGTAGACTTTGAGCGGAATCTGAAAGCTTTAAAATATTCAATATTTTAAAGTTTTCAAATTCAGGTCTCTTTGCACGACTAACATGTAAAAAAATTAATAACGATGTTCCATTTGACAGAAGTATAAGTTCTCCAAAACTCACACAAATAAGGACTGTCTCCAAATTGGTTCACTATATCAAGAACTACATATGTTTGGACATGAATTGTGTGTTTTAGCTAGGTCTACATTTTTGTACAGTATGATTTGGTCTATCACTTACGGTTTACCAGCTATGCAAAACTCATCCAGAGTAAGTAGGACTGCATGGGCTATAGCCACAAAATTCAGGATACAAATTTCATTTGCCTTAAATAGATCTCAAGCATATGGCATTTTAATCAAACCCATTAGAGCCATTTTAAAGAAAATAAATATTTACTAACTTTTTCCATGTAAAGGGTAGTTTAGGGTGGAGGAATTTCTTCAAAATCTTTGTGTCGCATCCTTGAAAGACATTAAACTTAAATACTAACTTTGGTTTTAAACCGACATTTCGTTTTTGAGTTATGCTGTCCACAGGCTGACACACACACACACACACACACACACACACACACACACACACACACACACACACACACACACACACACACACACACACACGTACCGTTTTCTAAAAATAGCCTTTTTGGATTCAAGGGGCCTCAAAACATATTTCCGGTGAAATTTCGACATTGAATTTTTGGGTGGAGTACAATACTTCCCCTACTTTACTATACGTAGTAGAGAAAGTAAAAAGTAACATTACCGTTGTTAAATCCCAAATCCCAGCGAAAAGTTCTTTGGATTCCCAATTCAAGTTCGTGTGTCCATTTCATTTCCAGGAAATTTTGGAGTACTGGAGATGTAGAATTTTGTTGCTGTATCAGCTTCTTGCTCCAATCAGGAGTTTCTAGAAGCCTCTAGCCCTAATGTTCCACATGGTGTTGCATGAGCTACAGGGCAGCCGCTTCTAGGTTTTCATAACATTAATAACACTACGTACCACTTCTGTGAACTGCTGTTATCCTTTGAACAAGTCTTTCTTCCCCTCGCCATCCACCCAGTTCTGCATGCTTTTCTGTGATGGTTAATGCCGCCCAAACGTCATCATAGATCACCTCTGATATTCTGCGGCTTTCATGCCTGTGTTGTAGAGCAAATTTCCATTGCTCATCCTCGACAGTGTCTGCTCACATCTCGATGGGCCTTGAAGATCTGTCATTTCATTTCCTACTTGGCCAGTAACTCATTGATAAATATTTTATACTCCTATTAATGGCTGGAAAAGGTATACAGTTTGCCCAGAACGTCCTGATACTCGACATGCGCGATGCTCTGATCCCCACCTCTCCTACTATTGCGCATCTATACTTCAGGAGTGGGGGAGTGTCACGACAATCTGGACAAACTGTAAGTCCATATACCACGTCCCTCGCGTATGAAATAGCTTACTCCCAATCCTTCAGTGATAGTCGGCTGTAATACAAATTAGAAGATATCCTAAAATAACCCGACGACAATGTGTTCTTCCGAAAGTAAAGGTGCTCAAAACTCGCAGCTCAAGTAGTGTTCTCTCCATGAGGATATCTGAACGCCAGTTGCACGATGGTACATCTCGATGAACCTTATCTGAAACATTGACACATTTTCCCATGGTGTCTGCGTACAGTAACCAGTTGTGTGAACTACCAGAGTGAGGATTGTGTTATAGCTTGGTAAATGCTGAAATGGGTTCGATGTGCCAATAACTTCGTAAACCTAAGAACGCCATTGCTTGTTTTATGGTCATCATTGCATTTATTGGTCTGAAGATATTACAGTGGCCAATCATAGAACCCATTACAACCGCAACATCATTAGTAGCAACAGAAATTATTGTGGAAGTTTCACGACAATGATGCTGTAATACTTGCTACCGCTTCATGAACATTCCAGAATTTTCGTTCAGATAAAGGATTTACCACCGCTACCCTCTCTTTAAAGTTCCAACGGTGTAACAATATCGTAAAACACTCCCTGTATCTAGGAGAGTAATGAAAGCCCTTCCTCTGGAGGCGCTATAAACTGCTGAACGACTCCCCAGCCTAGCTTCCTGCCTGGGTGGGAAGGTCTTCTGGGGCTTCTTTTTCAACCCAACCATAAAAACAAACACGAAGATCCTTACCAAAATGTTGGGGTTTAGCACAGAGTTAATAAGTACGAAAACTGGTTTCGGAGGCTTTATTACTCTTCAGGTATTTATTTCAAATTGATTTAATTAAATTATTATTTAAAAATAAAGGACAGTCAAAATTCAAAATTTTGCACGTAAAAGGCAACTGATTCTGGACTTTAAGGTTAAAATATTTCAAAAGCTTTCTCTCATGCTAGGAAGATATTGAATTATAAATGTTTTAGTTTGTAATCAAAGTATAGGTGCGTTTCAAATATGAAATGAAAATCTATATATCTATTCCAGGTTACAATGTCCTTAATACCTTCCTGCACTCATTAGGAAACTATAATTTTCTCCACCCTCCTCTGTGTTCCCAGATTCCATCTTCTAATCTTCTTTCTTTCATTGTTTGAACTATTCCTTGCTTCCATGTTAATCTGGACCTTCTCCTCTCCCTACATCCCCCTGGAGTCCATTCATATATCTCCTTGGGCAATCTGTCCTCATTCATCTTATTCGTGTGTCCAAATCATCTTTGTTCTGTTTTAATTTTTTCTACCAATTAACATTTTGCTTTCATTTTTACATTCTCTGCTGCGTATAGTCGGTAGAGGAGGTATTGTACTCCACCCAAAAATTTGATGTCGAGATTTCACCGGAAATATGTTTTGAGGCCCCCTGAACCCAAAAAAAAAACACATTTTTAGAAAAAGGCTCGTGTGTATATGTGTATGTGAAAAGCACAACTCAAAAACGAAAAGTTAGTTAAAACGTTGGTATTTAAGTTTAATGTCCTTCAAGGATGCCAGACGCAGATTTTGAAGAAAATTCCTCCAACCTAAACTACCCTTTACATGGAAAATTTTTCTAAACTTTTGATTTTCTTGAAAATGGCTAAAAAAAAAAAAAAAAAAAAAAAAAAAAAAAAAAAAAAAAAAGCATTTGTATAGAAAGGTCCATGCGTGTGTCTGTCAGACTCAGAACACAAAAACGAAAAGACGGTTAAAAACCAAATTTGGTATTTAAGTTTAGCACCTTTAATCCGACATGAAGATTCTGAAGAAAATATATCCATCCTAAACTAACTTTTATATTGGAAATTTTGCAAACATTTTTATTTTCTCGAAAATGGTTCTAAAACTTTGATTAAAGTGTTTAAGACATTTTTATGGAAAATGAAATGTATGTCTTGAATTTTCTGGATATAGCCCATGCAGTCCTGTTTACTCCTCATGACTTTTGCATAGCTGGTAAACCGTAAGAAATAGACCGGGTCTTACTATATAAAAAATAAATCTTGCTCAAACACCCAGTTTATGTCCAAATACAGTTTTTTCCCCTTTTTTTAGAATGAACCATTTCGGAGATATTCCTTGTTATTTGTGTGAGTTTCGGAAAACAAATTTTTGTCAAATGGAGCATCGTTATTCATTTTTGTATGTTAACAGTGCCAAGAGAACGGAATCCCAAAGCTTTAACTGTCACTCCAAGCCTACTGTATTCCCATATTCCTCTTGCACCCACAAGGATATAATCAATAAGAAAATCAGGATCTCTTTAGTCGCAGTGTGTGGGTAGGAATTGTGGGTGACAGACTCCGAGCACCATACATTTTACCGGACCGATTAGCAGGTTCTGTGTATCATTGATTCCTGCACAATGAGTTACCCGTGTTTTGGCGGAGTTGTGCTTGTGGAAAGACGTATGTGGTTTATGCATGACGGGACACCACTGCATTTTGTAAGCATCGTGCGACAATACTTTAACCAAATATTTAATGGATGATGGACTGGTCGAGGAGGTCCAATAGCATGGCCTCCCCGTTCGCCGGACCTCAATCCATTAGGCTTCTGGATATGAGGATATTTAAAGACATTGATATATGCCAAACCTATCATGGTGCATGGTAAATATCTCAACAGGCATTTGTTTCCGGACATATGTTTACAGCAACATTTATTCTAGTTTTGACCAATCCCAACTGCTGTTGCAATATCGGGTACTTTTTAAAACACTGTATTTGACAAAAATATATTCATTATAACTATAATAACTATATTACATGGGAGCATTGGGAACGCTGTTAGAGTATAAAGGGACACTGGGAGTGAAATTTGAAAGTTCCACAGTTCTTGATAGATTTTTCTGAAAGTTTTGCTGTGTTTGTATTTATATGAGAATAGGAGGTACACAAAATTTCATTAAAATTGGATAATTCGTTTAGGATATATAAATTATTTTATGTATTTAATAGGCACATTTTCAAAATAGAGCTCGCCTCTATTGACTTTTCAAAATTAATTTACATTAGCAGAACTGATACTCTAAAACATGGACAACAATTGTATGAAGAGATATTCCAAATACGTTTGTTCATTATGCTGTACATATTTTTTTAATAACAAAGAAATTTTAATCTTAAAAATTATTGATTTTTTCATACAAAATGTTTTTGGAATCCATGTTAATGATAGCATTAATATTGAATCATAGTTTTGTTGAGCTGCAATTAAGAATACTTTTGGAAATTTTCATTGAATTTGAAGCAAAACTCTGGCGCGACCTTCTTTTGGAATGTGTAGAAATGTAGTTTTGAGAAAAACCAGGCTTTTATATAGGAACATACTGTGTACGTTAAGGGAAGAGCACTATTTGAAAGGGCCGCAATGGTCACATAGAGTGGGAGATATGAATAATGTTAGCTGATCCAAATGCACAGGTGTACCAGGAACATTTTAAGGTAAAAAAACAATTTTCAACTTTTTGACAATTTTGACCAAAATTTCACTCCCAGTGTCCCTTAAAGGCAATAAAACAGTCTAAAGAGAAGGAAATACGGAAATGGAGATTTATGAATTAGTTATGTGTCTTTCTGCTCGTTTTTTATATTTACTGTAAAATATTTACGAATGAGCGGGTGCACCCCTGTCTCCCACATAGGTCTATGCAAGATTCCCCTAAGAAACTGTAAGGCACCGGCTCGAGGGCGCGGGATATGTTGGATAAACTTGGTGTTAGGATGGTTAATAAATCTTAGTGAAACTTGAGGCACTACTTCTCGAGATTTATGAGAATAAACTCTTCCAGAGACGTTCATAAGCTGCTTGCTATTTGCTTCATATGAATCTCCCTCTTTGATGGATTTATCTTTCACGCTGGTATTCAGCTTGAAGATCTGAGGCGCTCTGGCGTCATTCGGAATTCTTCTTGCAACTTGTCTGCTTACACTTAACAGCCTACTTTCAGTATTTCCTGGCATCGAAAAATGTCAATTGTACACCCTATTCAAGGATCATTTATGAAGTTTACCTCAAGAAGCTTAGTTCAATGTTCAGGATCAACATATTTATTTGGGAAACGTTTTCATAGCTGCTTAATTCCAAATTATTGGTTCAATCTATAATTTAAAGGAGAACGGTTACATAATTATAGCTGTAATTCAACTGACGAATTCAAAATCAAACTATTTTTACTTTCTCTACTACGTATAGTAAAGTATAGGAAGTATTGTATTCCACCCAAAAATTCGATGTCGAGATTTCACCGAAAATATACGTTTTGAGGCCCCCTGAACCCAAAAAACACATTTTTAGAAAAAGGTTCGTGTGTGTATGTCTGTCTGCCAGTATGTGAAAAGCAAAATGTCCGTTAAAACGTTGGTATTTAAGTTTAATGTCTTTCAATGATGTGAGACGAGAATTTTGAAAAAAAATTACTCCACCCTAAACTACCCTTTACATGGAAAAGTTTTCGAAACTTTTGATTTTCTTGAAAATGGCTAACGATTTTGATTAAAATGACACATGTCTAAGACATTTTTATAAGAAATGAAATGTACATTTTGAATTTTCAGGCTATAGCCCTTGTAGTCCAGTTTACCCTGGATGACTTTTGCATAACTGGTAAACAGTAAGACATAGACCAAATCTTACCATACAGAAAATGTAGATTTTGCTATGTCCAAATAAATTGTTTTGTAGAGCGAACCATTTCGTAGATATTCCTTGTTATTTGTGTGACCTTCGAAAAACCATCTTTCGTCAATAAGAACATAGTTATTCATATTTTTATGTTAGCTGTGCAAAGAGAACGGAATTTGAAAGCTTTTAGAGTCTACTGTATTCTCATATTCCCCTTGCACCTACAAGGGAATAAGCAATCAGCTAATTTCTGCAAATGTTTATCCCAACTAACACGAATTTATAGGAATAAGGGTTTGCGAGAATGTTTAGTACAAGAGTAGAGAAAGCAACACATCAGATTTTTAATAAAGGAACGAAGAAGAAAAATTGATCTTAAGTTGGAACGTTTACTTATACTACCTCGAATAAGAGCCACACAGAAACAATAGTTTTGCAGAGGAATAAGCCTGCTTCAGCTTACTCATGCTGAATAAGCAGGCACTCTCACTAAACGAGTTAATCAGCTTGTATGTTCTCGGACAACTAAGTACATAAATGCAACGATGCTGCAGACGCCTTTCGAGAGCTGCCAGGGCTCTCATTTGCCTCATCAATCTGACGAGGAGAGCAGTGACAGCTAGCTCACCATTTACCTGGTTTCTTGTAGCTCAAGGAGAATTTAATAAATAAAGCATAGCAGTAAATAATTGTTGATTCATTATGGCAACTATTTATTGAACTTGACCAAGATTTGGAATTCTTGCTTATTCTAAGTTAACAAAGTTATGTTCTATTTCTAATATTTCAAGCTTTGAAATAATTTAGCCTATATTAACATTTTTACTTCCTCTATTACGTATAGTGAAGTACAAGAGGTAATCTATCCCAACCAAATATTCGATGTCGAGCTTTCAGCGGAAATATGTTTTCGACGACCCCGAAAAAAAAAAATACATTTTTAGATTGGATTTAAGTTTAATGTCTTTCAAGGATGCGACACGAAGATTTTGAAGAAAATTGCTCCACCCTAAACTACCCTTTACTTTGAAAATGTTTCGAAAACTTTGATTTTCACGAATATGGCTCTAACGATTTTGATCAAAATGCCATATACTTCAGATATTCCTATAGCAAATGAAATGTATGTATTGGATTTTCTGGCTATAGCCTATGTAGTCCTGTTTACTTTGGATGACTTTTGCGCAACTCCTGAACCGTTAGAGATAGACCAAATCTTACTATACACAAAATGTATAGCTTGCTAAAACACACAATGTATGTCGAAATAATTTTTGTTGTAGAGTGAGCCATTCCGGAGATACTTCTTGTTATTTGTGCGAGTTTTGGGTAACTCATACTTCTGTAAAATGGAACATCGTTATTCACTTTTTATGTTAGCCATGCAAACAGAACGGAATCCCCGAGCTTTAAAACATTTGACTATCGCTCAAAGCCTACTGTATTCCCATGTCCCGTTGCACCAACAAGGAAATGAGCAAATAAGATAACTTCTGCAAATGTTTTTCTCAACTAACACGTAGAAGATAGAGCAATACGAGTTTGTAAGAATGGTTAGTATAAGAGTAGACTAACACATCAGATTGTTTTTTTTTTTTTTTTTTTTTTTTTTTTGGCGTTTTCTTTAAACTACACGCACTTTGAATGTGAAGGTCAATCTAGGTATGTAAATAGTCTTTTATTTATATAGTTTATACTTTGGCGTTAGGCTACATAATGTCCTTTTAAAAAATTTCAGTTCTTTAATATATTAACTGGGAGTTAAGTTTATTCTTCATGTGATAATCTTACTTGAAAAACAACATACGACAGCAAGGTTTAAAATTTTATCAGAATTTCTTCTTATTGTTAGTTGAATTATCTTATTGTTTATTTTCTTGTAGGTACAAGGGGAATATGGGAAGACAGTAAGCTATGACCGATGGTCAAACCATTTAAATCTTTGAGATTCCGTTCTCTTGGCACGGTTAAAATTTAAACAATGAATAATGAAGTTGCATTTGACGAAATTTTAAGTTTTCCAAAACCCACACAAATAATAAGGAATGTCCCTGGAATTGTTCATCCTACAAAAAAACAAGTGGACATAAATGGTGTGTTTTTGCAAAATCTACAGCTTTGGGTAGTAAGACGTGGTCTATTTCTTATGGTTTACTAGTTAAGCAAAAGTCATCAAGAATAAACAGGACTACATAGTCTATAGCAAGAAAATTCAAAATACACATTTGGTTTGCCATAAAAATATCTCAAACGCATGGTGTTTTAATTAAAATTTTTAGAGCCATTTTCGAGACAATAAAAATTTTCCATGTAAAGGGTAGTTTAGAATGCATGAATTTTCCTCAAAAACTTCAAGTCGCATCCTTAAAAGGCATTAAAGTTAAATACCAACCTAGGATGCTAACTGTCCTTTTGTTTTTGAGTTATGCTGCTCACACACACACGCACACATACATGCACGCACGCACGCACGCACACACACACACACACGTGAACCCTTTTCTAAAAATGCCTTTTTTGGATTCAGGGGGCCTCAAAACATATATTTCCGGTGAAATCCCGACATCGAATTTTCGGGTGGAATACAATACTTGCTCTACGTAGTACAGAAAGTAAAAATTACATTATGAGGAGGATTTTAAACGGGTAAAAATGTAATAAAAGGAGCTAATGAGAAAATAAGATATAAATACGTAATTGTGCTCCTTAGTAACACCTGTGCACGTCCAATTAAGTAGGGGTTTGGCATATAAATAGCCCGGAGGTCAAAACCGCAATGGCGTCCTGACTACAGCGCCCCAGGATGTGTTTACTTTGTGTGTAGATGTGTTTTAATAAACGCTAATCACAGAGTTTTAAATTCGCTAGGTAAATTCTCTCACGATGATGACGCTCGTGAATTTATCGCCAAGTTCAAAATCACTCCTTGCATTACTTATTATAATATAATAGCCATGCCTCATTAAGATAATTGAAAGTAGATGAAATTCGATTTCATGTGCCGGGATAATAAACTTCAGCAGTCTTTTGATGTGCCAAGATTTAAGCAAATTATCAGGATCTAGTGATTAGATTATCGTGTTTCTTGTCTCACACAAGAACACAGCTTGTGAAGGCCTCTTATAGTGATTTGGTTGCCAATTATGGTTTCTAAGGTAAGTAAGAACTGAAGCAAAACAAAAGTAAGTTAATTTGCTGAAGCTATAACCTCACTCCAATCTGAGAAACAAATAATTTGGTTGCTTGTTTCAGAAGCTACACACATTACCCTTTTGTTGGTTTTAATTTCAACTGGTAGTGTGTTTAATGTGTGTGTTCTGTCCTTGTTGACTTTATGACCTCACCTTGTTTCTTCGTGGTTTCCTCCTGTGTAAAGTGACAAAAAGTGTTGAAGGTGGTAGTGTTGAAGGAAAAAGAAACTGGTTTTAACTGGGAGTGAAATTTGAAAGTTCCACATTTCTTGATAGATTTTTCTGAAATTTTTACTGTGTTCGCATTTATATGATAATAGAAGGTACACCAAATTTAATTAAAATTGGATAATTCATTTAGGATATATAAATTATTTTATGAATTTAATGGGCACATTTTCAAAATAGAGCTCGTGTCTATTGACTTTTCAAAATTCATTTATATTGCCAGAACTGATACTCTAAAACATGGGTAACAATTGTGTGAAGAGATATTTAAAATACGTTTGCTAACTATGCTGTACATATTTTTTTAGTAACAAAGAAAATTTAATCTTAAAAATCATTGATTTGTTTCATACAAAAAAATGTTTTTGGAATTCATGTTAATGATAACATCAATATTGAATCACAGTTTTGTTTAGCTGCTATTTATAAATACTTTTGGAAATTTTCTTTGAATTTGAAGTAAAACTCAGGCGCGACCTTCCTTTGGAATATACAGAAATGTAGCTTTGAGAAAACCAGGTTTTTATATAGGAACATGCTGTGTACGTTAAGGGAAGAGCGCTATTTGAAAGGGCCGTAATGACTACATGGAGTGGGGGATATGAAAAATGTTAGCTGATCCAAATGCACAGGTGTTCCAGGAACATTTTAAGGTAAAAAAAAAAAAAAAAAAAAAAAAAAAACAATTTTCAACTTTTTGACAATTTTAACCAAAATTTTACTCCCAGTGTCCCTTAAAAGTGATACCACCTATAAAGAAAAAGTAAACAAATGTGTCCCATGAATACCGATTATAAATAATACATTAGGGGAGAGGAGCCGAATATCGGATACTTTTCATAAATTGGCTGTAATTATATATTATTCTATTAGTGCACGTCAATAAACCCTTTTTGGTGTGTACCTACTACGAATGCTGTAGTAGAGTAATACAGGAAGAACATTTATTAATTTGAAATATTTATTTTCAAAAATGACAAATACTGTAAGAGGTGTATACAATCTTGAAATTTTTAAGGTGCCTAATATCGAATTGTAATAATTAATTTATAAAAATATTATAATTCACATCCAGGTTACGTCCTCCTCACTGTATAAGGATGCCAGACAACGGCAGCTGAGTAGTTAGTTATTGACAAGATTCGTCGCAGCAGGCAATTTTTAGTAAGTGTGGGTCAGCTGTGTGTACGGCCGTCGTGAGAGAATGGTCGCGTCGAAAGGAAGATAGCATAGCAGTTAATGAGTGTTGAGTGATCATACCATCAGAGATAGTTTTTATGAGACAAAGAGAGAACAGAAAGACAGAAAATTGTGTGTTACGCTACAAGGAGACAACAACTGTGAGTTGTAATATTACGAAGGGCTGTAGACTGTGTTAACGTCAGCAAAAGAGAACTGTGTTATACATTCAGTTAAAAGAAAATGAATTGACAGAAAAGTAATTGCACTGGATGTTGTCATCTTCTCAGAAGATCAATTCCTAGAGCAAAACATTCCCTAAAACGTAGGCTAAAGTTTACGTGTGTATTCCAAAGTATGTAGAAGTTATGGTATTTTTACTTTCTCTACTAGTAAGTAGAGGAAATATTGTATTCCACCCAAAACTTCGATGTCGAGGTTTCAACAGAAATATACGTTTTGAGGCCCCTTGAATAAAAGAAATCATTTTTAGATAAAGGCCCGTATGTAACTATCAGTGTGTCTTTCACTCTGTGGACAGCATAACTCAAAAACGAAAAGTCGGTTAAAACTAAAGTTGGTATTTAAGTTTAATGTCTCTCAAGGATTCGACGCGAAGATTTTGAAGAAAAGTCCTCCACCCTAAACTTCCCTTTACATGGAAATTTTTTCGAAAATTTGGTTTTTAAAAAATGGCTCTAATGGTTTTGTTTAAAATTCCATATGTTTAAGGTATTTTTATGACAAATAAAATGTATATTTTGAATTTTCTGGCTATAGTCTATGTAGTCCTATTTACTCTGGATGACTTTTGAATAACTCCTAAACCCTAAGAGATAGACAAGCTCTCAGTATGCGAAAATTTAGATCTCACTGAAACATAGTTTATGTCCAAATACGTTTTTTTGTAGAGTGAACCATTTCGAAGATGTTCCTTATTTGTGTCAATTTTGGAAAACTTAGACTTTCGTCAAATACAACATCGTTATTAATTTTTTATATGTTAACCGTGCAAAGAGAACGGAATCTCAAAGGTTCAAAGGATTTGACCATCGGTCAAAGTTTACTGTATTCCCATATTCCCCTTGAACCTACAAGAAAATGTGCAATAAGATGACATGACTTTCTCTACTCTTTTACTAACCATTCTTACAAAATCTTATTCTTCCATCTGTTAGTTGAGATAAACATTTGCAGAAATTATCCTATTGTTCGTTTTCTGGCATCTGCAACGGGAATATGGAAATACAAGAGGCTTGAAGCGATGGTCAAATATTTTAATCCTTTATCCAGAGTAAATAGGACTTCATAAGCTATAGCCAGAAAATTCAACATACGCATTTAATTTATCATAAAAATACCTATAAAAATGTGTCATTTTAATCAAAATCGGTTGAGCCATTTTCAAGAAAATCAAAATTTTCGAAAAACTTTCCATGTAAAGGGTAGTTTTGAGTGGAGCAAATTTCTTCAAAATCTTCCTGTCGCATCCTTGAAACACATTAAACTTAAATAACAACTTTGGTTTTTAAGCGACTTTCGTTTTTCAGTTATGCTGTCTACTGACTGACACACTGACACACACACGGACGTTTTTCTAAAAAGGCCTCTTTTTTCGATTCAGGGGGCATCAAAACATATATTTCCTGTGAAATCTCGACATTGAAATTTTGGGTTGAATACAATACTTCCTCTACTTTACTAAACGTGGTAGAGAAAGTAAAAGGTATCGTTCCCTTTGTCCCTTAAACACTTTCCCTCAATTTACCCAACAATTCTCACAACTCGTTAATCATCCCTGGTCTAGATTGATTGGTTGCCTATGCTCACACAATCTTAATCTAATATGACCTTTTCACAATAATTTACAAGCTGACACTTCGCAACATAAGGCTAACGCAATAAACGTGGATGAAAAAGTAAGTTATATGATTCTTTGCGAGCAGAAATGCCATTTATTTATTTTTTTTTTTATTTGTGCCTCTAATTGAAAGTGGCGTGACATTAATCTGTTGAGTGATCTGCAGACAGAGACAGAGGGTGGGGTTTCCTCTGTGAAGAACGGCCTACGTTGGCAGGAGCAGTTAAAATTAAATAGATCCTGACATCTGATGTACGACACGTCACAGTCGAGTATCGGTAAACAAATCGACGACCTCAGTTAAAATGATCAGAATTCGGTTTCTGTTCAAATACAGTTTACCGTTTGGGCTCACTGCGGCTTTCCGCATTTCTGTTGTTCCAGAAAGAAACGACCATGTAAAATTTGCTCTTCATAGGTGCATCAATTGCGAACCACAGCTTTTAGTATGCAACGGAAATTTTCTATAATAAAACTTGAACAAAATGTGTCGACATAATTTTCTATCTCTGTTTTACTTTCTCTAGTACGTAAGTAGAGAAGTATTGTACTCCACCCAAAATTTCGATGCCAAAATTTCACCTGAAATATATGCTTTGAGGCCCCCTGTATTCAAAAAATGCATTCTTAGAGAAAGATCCGTGTGTGTTAGACTGTGGGAAGCATAGCTCAAAAAATCTGATGTGTTGCACTCACATGACTTTCTCTGCTCTTGTACTAATCATTCTTACAAACTTTTATTCCTATATCTTCCTCGTGTTAGTTAAGATAAACATTTGTGCACTTATTGCTTATTTCCTTGTAGGTGCATGGGGAATGTTAGAATAAAGTAGACTTTGTGCGATAGTCAAATGTTTGAGATTCTGTTGTCTTTGCACACTTAACATATAAAAAAATGAACAACGATGATCCATTTCACGAAAGTTCTAAGTTTTCCGAAACTCACACACATAACAAGGAATATCTCCGAAATGGTTCACCCTACAAGAAAATTTATTGAGACATAAGTTGTGTATTTTAGCAAGATCTACATTTTTGTATAGTATGATTTGGTCTATCTCTAACGGTTTACCAGTTACGCAAAAGTCGTCCAGAGTAAATACGACTACAGGGGCTATAGCCAGAAAATTGAAGATATACATTTCATTTGTCATAAAAATATCTCAAACACATGACATTTTAATCAAAATCGTTAGAGCCATTTTCAAGAAAATCAAAATTTTCGAAAAATTTTCCATGTAAAGGGTAGTTTAGGGTGGGGCTATTTTCTTCAAAATCTTCGTGTCGCATCCTTGAAAGACATTAAACTTAAATACCAACTTTGGTTTTTAACCGACTTTTCGTTTTTGAGCTATGCTGTCCACAGACTGACAGACTGACACAGACACACACACGGACTTTTTTCTAAAAATGCTTTTTTTGGATTCAGGGAATCTTAAAACATATATTTCTGGTGAAATCTCGACATCGAATTGTTGGGTGGAACACAATACTTCCCCTACTTACCAGAAGAGAAGGTAAAAAGGAAAGTCGGTTAAAAACCACAGTTGGTATTTAAGTTTGGTGTGTTTCAAGGATGCGACAAATTTTTAAACGAGTGAAATGGCTGGTGTCTTTGCGAGAGTACGGCAGAATAGGGCACGACGATGCACTCTTTGAGTTAATCGCAATGGGCGTGCGTTCCAACATTTAATTTGAATAGTAAAGCTGTGATTAACTGTAAACAATGAGATGCTTTTGTTTGGTTTTTTCAGTTCTGTGTTTCTTTCTTGTATTAAGATTGTGTGTCATACCAGGGTTAATGCAATGCTAGTTTGCATTGTTGATTTTGGCGTAAATACTTAAACTAGGTGGGAGGAACATTAACTTGTCCAGCGCTTAAACGGAGCACCACAGTAAAAAACTTTCCTTAACAAAAGGTGTTTAAAATGATGTTATTTATCAGCTCCCAAGGTTTTTCGGTTTAATTTTGGGACATCCTGTACATAAAGATGCAACTGACAAGGTGCAACTTTGTTCAACTTCTTTAAAAGAGCACATGCATCACTATCCTGGGACATATACTCTGCTGGTAATCACGTTGTGCTGAATGTTGAATGCTTGGTCTTAATGAGACGAAAATGGCCAGGGGAATAATCAGCCCTTTTCCGGGTATCTTGGGAGCACCCATTACTTAATTACGTAAGAATGGCCAGATACGTTTCGTGACCAAAACTTGCTAGGAAGGAAACTTTGCTTCGAGCTTGAAAAATACAATTTCTTTCTGCAGGCGATAAGACCACCTGGGGACATTTCATTTCAAGGTGCGAATATGCTTATTAAGGGCATCCTGTTACGTATCTGCTGCTATAGGAAAGTAAAGGAATGATTTGCTCTTAAGGCAAATCATTGGTGAAAAATTAATACCGAAAGGAATTACTTTTTGTTTCCTAAGAATATTTCTTATAACTCGTTCAAGTATTTAATGAAGCTTTCTTATCATATCTACAAAAGTAAAACCGTCGCGTGACAATTTATCACGGATTGGCATTATTTTCAACTTTGAATTCAATTTTTCCCCACTTTAATCTTTAGATGTTCAGGCAGTCTGCACATACGGAAATTACACCTTACTGAGTTAAATTACCACTAGTCTCAAAGTTCTCAATTATTTTTCCGGATATTTTTAAGAATTATTTTATAAATTGTGACTATTATTTTAAGTGCTGATAGCTTACCTGGTTAATGCTAAAAATTATTTCGTTCGGAAGCAAAAAAATTAAATTTGCTCCCAAAAAATTTGAATTCATGCATCTTTTCCTCAGAAAGTAAGAAGGTTGGGAGCTAACATTTTCAGTACATACAGGTGGAAGTGAAATGAGCCGTCAGACTTTAACAGCGAATTTCTCATGTTGTGAATAAAAAGAAAGCATAGTACCAAAATATTAAAAAGCTTATAGTTTTATAGAAAAACATATTTTTATAAAAAAATTCATCACATGGCTGAATTCTTATTGATTGAAAGTTCTTGAATTATGGCCATATTCATATAAAATTGAATAAACTGCAACTTTTTCCTTTGGCGTATTTCAATAGATTCAACGGTTTTTGTGTAAATTAAATTTAAAAACTCCACAATTTATTGAAAAAAGGCAACAAATTGTGGATTTATAGAGTAATTCGCAGTAATGTAAGAAACAATTGTTTAGAACGTTAACAGCAGCGCTAATTTAACCTAATTTAATTCACCAAAATGTTATTTATGTTTGCTCAGATGACCTTGTCTCGTTAAAATGCTGCTCAGGGTGGGTTATTTCCTTAATACTCCACACAGTCTTTTAAATTTACATACAAAACTAAATCCCACCCTATAAGGCGCAGAAAAACTATGTACAAAATTGTACAGCAGAAGAATACTAACACGCATCAGGTCCTAGATTAGAAATTAGCAAACATCTTCCCTAGTCAAATTAAAAGGTACCTACAAGATAGATGTATGCGTACTCTCTCAACTAATAAGACTCCTCCATTGGCCCCTCAGGGGCCTAACGAGGCTGAGTGTCAACCGGTACCAGGAAAACCAACGGGAGCAAATCCCCACGCCGGTACCGCGAATCGAACCCGGGTCTCCCGCTTGGCAAGGAGCAGCGCTATCACCACACTAAGGGGCCGGCCAACCTACAAGGTATCAAAAAAATTTTAAAGTTGGAAACTTGAATTCCTATTTGAGTTTCAAACATGGATTATTCTTATTATTTTTGGTTCAATCTCCCAAGAGAAAGTGTTGTCGCATGCATTTTGTTAGCTCCAAAAAGCTATGCACTAATTAAAGGAAATAAAAATGAAATAAACACTGCAGTTTGAGACGGTATTTTTGTGTAATCCCTCTGAGGTAACTCAAATTGTAAATATAGAGTAAACAGAAAGGTACCTGAAATAACCATGTTAAATTATAGGCAGCGTAGTCTGAGTTCTTCTGTTCATGTGTGATTTTAATCGACATTATAACGACGAGAAATAATAAACATACATAGAAAAGTAAATAATTAATTGTGAATTTTTTGGTCTTCATAAAAAGGAACAATATTGGCAATATTGATTGAGATCAATTGAGTGCAGCGAGATTAGAAAAGAACATTGACTTTTACAATCATTGGGTGCCTAGCCATTTTATTTGTTAGCGAAGATATCCGCCATATTTAGTGAGAAAATTGTAAAAGAGTTTAAGGGACACTGGGAGTGAAATTTTGGTCAAAATTGTCAAAAAGTCGAAAATTGTTTTTTTACCTTAAAATGTTCCTGGAACACCTGTGCATTTGGATCAGCTAACATTTTTCATATCCCCCACTCCATATGGACCTTACGGCCCTTTCAAATATTGCTCTACCCTTAACGTACACAGGATGCTCCTATATAAAAGCCTGTTTTTCTCAAAACTACATTTCTGCACATTCCAAAAGAAGGTCGCGCCTGAGTTTTGCTTCAAATTCAATTAAAATTTCCAAAAGTATTCATAAATAGCAGCTAAACAAAACTATGCTTCAATATTGATGTTATCATTAACATGAATTCCCCCCCCCCCAAAAAATTTTTGTATGAAAAAAATCAATAATTTTTAAGATTAAATTTTCTTTGTTACTAAAAAAATATGTACAGCATAATCAGCAAACGCATTTGAAATATCTCTTCATACAATTGTTACCCATGTTTTAGAGTATCAGTTCGGCCAATGTAAATGAATTTTGAAAAGTCAATAGACGCGAGCTCTATTTTGAAAATGTGTCTATTAAATTCATAAAATAATTTATATATCATAAACGAATTATCCAATTTTAATGAAATTTGGTGTACCTCCTATTCTGATATAAATACAAACACAGTAAAACTTTCAGAAAAACCTATCCAGAAATGTGGAACTTTCAAATTTCACTCCCAGTGTCCCTTAATGAGAATAATAATGATTTTTAAGTGTTAATAAATTGTTTAAAACATTCATTAAAGCAATATTGATTGTTTCATCTATAAAATATGCCCTTACTACTCGCTGAGACAACAGTAATAGAATCTTATAGCTCTCAGACTGATGCCAGGCCGAGAGTAATGAAACTTCGTAAAAACTTTCATTCCAGTGAAGATTAATAAAAGCTAAATGGCACCTTTACGTTCACCTTTATGTTCATCTCACATGAACATCAACAACATATTCAAAATCGTTACAAATTGCATAATCGACGTTTATTTTGCTGCTTTTAAAGACGAAGAAATGGTTCAAAAAACACGTTTTTCCACCATCCCGTAGTTGTGTTTTACACAGTGGACAAACACGTGTTTTCAGCTAAGCCTCTCTCATCTGTAGCTGGTCTTTATGCGTATCACATTTCACTCCGAGCTTTATGGCAGTACAAAGCTAGAATGAAACACGAGGTCCTCCAGGTCGCCATAAGTCAGAAATGTTCAGCCGACATGAAAGCATGCACGCAATTTATGTATAGCCGGACATGCCCCAAACTGGCCCCTAGCAGTGTCATGTTCCATAATCTGTTAGCGCTTCCTGAAGGGCACTTTGTCCAGCCACCTCTCACCACCTCTATTGTCAAAACAAGCAACTTCTTTTTCATGAAATATTCATTATTAAGGTGAAACGCTTATTTCCTTTAATTTGTTTTACTCAGTGCCACATTTCCATAACTTGTATGCCACATTTTTTCGTTAGTGTAACCACGGGACTACTGCAAAAAATGAAATACTTTCAAGCGTAGGGAACTAAAATTTATTTTCTTTTAGAGCATCCCTGCGCAATTTTGGGCCCACATTGTGACTGCAGCTTTTAGAACGTATGACTCAATGACAAGTTATGGAGAGGAACTTAGCACCTCCACCGAAACGTGACCTTTGTTCCTATACCCATTACGGGGTGACCCCCCGGGAGGATGGATGAGGTAAATGGATCCGAAGTGCTGCCGGAACGTTGCCACTGCATTTTCCCAGTTAGAAGCTCTCCGGCAGACACTGGCTTAGCTCCCTTCCCCCTTCGGCCTCGTACTATCCTATGGGAGACCCGGAAACCAATGGCTCGCCTTCCAATCCAGGGGACGAGATTTCCTCCTGCCGTGCTGCTGCCGCGACGTTCGCCAACGTTTCCAACTCTGAAAGAAACCTAACGGAATGAAAGGTGAAATTAAATGATTTATATAGCGAAATGGAGGGACAGGAAATTCGGACGATATGGAAATGCTACCCAGCATTCGCCTGGCGGCCCAGGGAAGTCTCCGAAAAAAACCATGGGTCAGGAAGGTCAGCCACGGGGATCGAACCACCGGAGCCAATCCGGTCGGTTTTTAAACCGCAACTTTGCTCAGTTTTTCCTGTCACTTTATCTAATGCAGCGTTCACCTCGATTTAGATCATGGAAATAAGCGTGTAGCAACATGAAGGGGATTAAACGCAGCATAATGGATCGAAAATGTTGTTTACATCGTTACTTAGCTTGAGGAACAAGCCACAGAAAACAGCTTATTCAACTTGAAAGCAAGCGAGTTTATTTGTTTAGCACTACATTCATAAATGAATGGAAATATTAATAACATTGGCTCAAAATGAAGTATAGCACATTCGGTAAATATTTATTTCATTATTTATAAAGATAACAGAATCACAGTTACCTAACTTTCTTTTATTAACGTTTCTTCTACTCATTTCTTAAAATTGTTACAGTATTGAATGAATCATCCGGAGATGCACATTTAGTTTCTCAATATAAATTTCTTGCCCCTCTCAATGGAGTGCAAAATTACATTCTGGTCCGTATTTTCTATCAGATGTTATTTCCCTCAGAATTCTTAAATATTGTTCCACATTTGATTATGTAATTTTAATCATTAAGAATGCATATTTGGCCCTGAATACTTGTTAATCTTGTTATAGTTACTCATTAGTATATTCTGTCTATTTAAAACAACTGATTCTCACCATCGTTATATATCACTTTAGCTTCCTAGATTTGTTTCCATTAATTATCACCAGATAGTGTGCTAAAAAGCTATTTCACATTCTGTTAGAAGTGACAACGCCTTGTGTAGGGCTTATACGTAAGTATATAGATGAAAAAGCACAGATTACTTTAACATTTGAATTCATTTTACCATAGTAATTAATTATGGTTGAAAAAGCTTCACTTCATGACGGAATTAATTTATTTACTTACTAAAACGAGAGTTCCTCGTAATATTCTGTTAGACTGAAACCTCTGCTTTAGGTATTCATATGAACGTAGGTGCTGATGTCTTACTCAGGTGCCAGATAACAAAATGTATGGTACTGTGTACAATTCTTCTCCTGGTACCTCGCACGATTTAAACGTGTGAAAGTGGATCGTTATCTCTGAGCATTATGCAAACACTTTTTTCCTTACGTGCTGGTCTAAAATCCGCAGAAGCACTTATGTATGTCTTATGACTAGGGCTAGGAAGTTCAGGCATTTGCATGTTTTTTCATAGGGGTTAAAAATGTATGCTTTTACATTATGTGCACGAATTACGGAATTTTCAGTTATTTGGACATGATTTTATGGTGCATATAACTGCATATTTTCATGATTTTTGATAAATGCATATTATTTCAATACTATAGCCCCTATATTGCATATTTTAATCATTTTTATGGCTTTTTATTACTTTTTTCTATCTGGATAATATTTTTCATATTGGCAGTACTGCACATGATGCAATTCACGAAGATTTCAATATTATTGCCCCTATATTGCATATTTTAATGATTTTTATGCTTTTTTTTATTTTTTCATCTGTATATTTTTCATATTGGTAGCATTTCTGAGACAATGGTTCTTTCCCATTGGTAGATAGATTTGTGTCCAGTACGAAGATAATTTTTGTTAAATCTCCTAAAAGAGTTAAGCTGTTTAGATCAACAGCACCTAATATCTGACTTCTTCCTGCACCAGTGTTAATCGATGGGGAACATGGATCGATGCAGTTTTATATTATGCTGAGCACATAGAAATAGCCGAAGAGGTTATTAATTCATTGGACTTGAAAGATGCTTCATCAATAGAAACTGTGCAAAATATTCTGTCAGGCACTAGGTTAAAAGAGGATCTTGGTTTCATATCTGCCCATTTTTCTTTCTTGCCAACAGCCATAACGGCATTGGAAGCTGTAGGATCTCCTTTGCATGAATCACTGTCTTTGACAAAAACAATATGTGATTTAAGTTTGGTTCCTGGTAGCATAGGACAAAAAGTGAAAGAGAAAGTGAATTGTGTAATTTCAAAAAATTCTGGTTATAAACAGATGTGCGGTATTGGAGACATCCTCAAAAGAAAACCATGTCTCACCAAGAGACTTGCCTCTGTGTGTGTGTGTGTGTGTGTGTGTGTGTGTGTGTGTGTGTGCGCGCGCGCAGTCAGCAGTCAGCATAATTTAAATATGCCCCGATAACATCCTGTGACGTGGAGAGAAGTTTTTCACGTTACAAAAGTGTTTTGCGAGACAACAGACAGACTTTACAGTTGAAAATTTGTGCAAAGTGTTGGTTGTGAACTGCAATTTAGCAGTTAATACTAGCAGCGGGACTACTTCTGCTTCAACCTCTAAAGAATAAGGTAACTTTATTTATTATTTATACTAACTCGTCTTGTCTACTGCAAAGGGACATTAATTGTTTTAATTAAATAGTGCATATTTCTTGACATATTTTCAAGTTTTTAAGAGCACATTTGCATGCATATTTCAGTGTTTTTTAGGGCATGAACTTTCGAGCCCTAATTATGACTTATTATTTCATTGAATCTTCCAATATCAATTTTGGCAATTTTCTGCTGCATGAACTTGGAACATTTTAATTATTATATCCACTAGCCACACTTTGGTGTGACATGCGGAACGTGTTTATTTTATATATATGCGCTTTATTTTATGTTGCACTTGTTACTATTAATGATCGGATGAATGGATGGAAGGGTGGAAGCTAATCGCAGGGGTGGTACGAATACATCAAATAGATTAAATAACCTATTTCACTCTTAAGAATTTTTGAACGTTTTATTGACACTCGTAAATCATTATTTTTCAACAAATCACTCACAAGGAAAATCTGCCAAATAATGGCGAGTTTGGTCTCTATACCTTATGCTGGTAAACTTGACTCCAGGATCATAAAAGTGTCAATTCGCTTCCACTAGCAAGTAAGGGGTGGGGATAGAAAACCTTTTGCGGTCACAAACGTCGGAAGTTCGCCTCTCTGTCTTGTATTCAGTGTCGGACTACTTCAGTGTGAGCGCAGATGATGGAGCTACTGCTTCTTCGTCACAATCCACCACTGATTGGATGGAGGGGATCAAGCCATTCCCACCTTCCCCATAACACCAGCGCCAGAGGGGTGAGTACTTGCTTCTCTTTTCAACATATCTCTTTCTCTTACTTTAGGCTCGAGATAAGATAAACCGCACAGGGTACATTGGAGTAGTTCTAGGCACAGCCAACAATTATTTTAAAATTAATTTTTCTGGTAAAACTCACGCGATAAGTTCGATCACAATAATTGCATTATAGTTGCATTATAGTTCACTCTTGAAGACTCACACTAAATTCACTGTTCTTTTTCGGTTTATGTTTTATAATCAATACTTTACATCGAGACGTTAAATTTTATAGCACAATAGAAAAGAAGTAAGCCTATTGTGCCTATATCTTAACTTGATAATGTGAGGGGGCCTTTCTGCTGTCTCTATGTTCACATTTCATATCATTGCAGAGGACTTACACAGAAATACTGCCTCAAAGTGATATATAACCAAAGTTCTTCGGTACATATTTGGAACCTTTAATCTGGGACACATTTAAAATGTTATTGAGATGCAGCTTAAGGGGGGTTTACGACGGGCTTAGTTGACAATGTTAAAATGCCGATAGACATGGCCCTTTTCTCTAACACTACCAAGTACAGGAAGCTGAAATTTTTACCAGATACCATTTACATTATAGAGCTTTTACTTTGTGACCGCCTTGACATTTCTTTGTTTCTCAAAAAGACCAACAATGAAAACTTCGTAACAAGTATGCAATTCAGTAGTAGAAACAGTGATTGGCAACAACTCATATCTACATGCTTTTAACCAAAAAATTAAGCAACAAAAATTTAAAAAATTATAGAAGCTGGGCATAGAGTACCCCACTTCGTAATGTAAAGGTTAAAGTGTCCCCAAGATATTTGTTTAGGATTTTAAAAGGTTGTTCTACATAAAGACATGAAATTCTTTAGTCAATATTTTCCATTTTTACCAAGTAAGAAAACCTTGTTTCAAAATAGTCAAATATATGCAGGGAATATGCGGCAAAGTTTCCGTTCTTTTACTTACAGTGGGAGCTGAGACAAGGGTTCTCAAGTGTGAAAAATTATAGTTTTAGAGAAACTGCTTTTAAAGCGGGAAGACATCTCAAACCATAACTCATGCATTCATGCACATTTAAAATGGAACATTAAATGAAGCGAAACTAATAAGTTTTTTATATCACTCTGACCATCACCCGCTCATTGGCTAGGACAACACAACCCACATCCTCAAAACCATAGTATATATTTTGGAAACTGAGGAGACTTTTTCATATTTCCTGAAGATGGCCATGGAGTCTACAATGGCCGAAAGCTCAACCTTTATAAATCTAACACGCCTGATCACCCGTGAAGCCTTTATTCATAACGTTCGCCGTGAAAGCTTCAATTCTTACACGAAGCATTTGTTTCCAGTGTTACATATAGAACTGCTTGTACACTTAGTCATTTCGTTTGACAATAGATTTGTTGAAAATTTGTCTATAAAATTTGATGAAAATTGCCGAAAATATTGATTTTTACTTTTTGCATTTTTATTACCCTTATACCTTGTACTTTAACAGCACACTTTAGTTTTCTCAATATCAGACATTTTTAAAGCTCCAGGAGGGCATTTAAATGTCCCAGTGCGGGTGAGCGTTCTTCGCTAAACTTCGTCGCTACAAGTTTGAAATGCTTCTTTCGTTTTCACTGGCTTTGATTTAGTCTCCTGCAGGGAATTTTGCTCCAGAAAGGTTATGAGTTGGCTGTGGTGAAATGAATTTGATATATCGAGTTGAAATGATGCGAATCTGACACATGTTTTGCTTCCAAACAAAGAAATACTGTTAGTGTTCTGTAATTCTGTAATCTTGTCAGGTTATTTCAGTGTTCCAATTATATAAGGCATTGTTTAGCTACTTAATAGGTTTTAAGTTATTCGTTAGTCTATAGTAAAGCCGTAACAAGTAGGTATTTTATGAGTTTTGTGTATCAGTTAGCAAATGTATATTGTGTACAGGTTAACTAAGAACAATTAATTTCTAAATTTTGTGTACAATGCGACGGCGAATGGAAAGTTTTCATATTAAGAAACAACCAAGTAAACTTAAAATTCTCAAAAACTGAGGCCAAGAAGAAAGCAACAGAGTGTCTCACATATGGCGCTGGGGAATTTTAAGTTGATTGGATTTTGGTAAAGTACAAAAATATATTGTTCAACTTTAAAATCTAGTTTTCTCAATTATTTTTTTTTTCCATCAGCATTTTTCACTATTCAAAATGCTTCTTTGACCCTAGTTTATAACTTATTGAGCAATTGCGCGTGTGACTAACTAACATTTACACTACATTTTCTGCTTAAAATGTCTGTCTAATGGTCAATATAGGTGTAAAAATGTTATTTCAACGACATATGATGACAGAGAATACACTGGCGGTTGTGATAGGGAATATAAAAACCTTAAAAAGTTAAACAATTATTTAATAATGAGTGCTAAACTTTTCGTGACTAACTGACCTACAGTTGACAAAAATGTCAATTAATTAGCTTGAAAATTTCTGGAGGCCTTCAGAACTTGAAGTATTACAATTTGTTATGCGCTGGTTAAAAATATTAAATAATTGAGCCGAAATTAATTATGTTTAATAACTCGTATTGAAAAAAAATTGAAAATATCAAAAAACTGTACACAAAACATCTTTTTCTCTTAAACTAATTAAATTTAACCAATGGAGTAATGACAATTTCTTTATATCTATATAGCGAGCTCAAATTAAAAGTTTAGGAGAGCTATAATAAACTGTAGGATCCAGGGGTCATTCCATATTAGCAAATCAAAAAGTGATTTATTATTAACAATTTAAACACGATTTGATATGGGACATTGAAAACCTTAAAATGAATTAAAACATAAACGTTCATGGCTAAAGCTGGCAGTGATAGAACCTATTCCCCTCTCAACAGCACCATCCCCTTAGTGCTACTTCCGGTTTGTGTTGCTCGTAGCCTGAACTTCTGTATAGTCAGGTGATTGCCTAGGTGCGTTTGTTCGAAAATTAGAACGTCTAAATAAACGTAGGGGTCTCCCAGAACTTTAGCGAACAAGGGAGGGTTACAAACTTCTAGCACAGGCAAAATCAGTCAGCAACAAGATGACAAATTTGAGAAGGTGCGTTCTTTTACGCCTAGAAATAGCATATATAGTAAAGTGAGCTAAGGGAAGTAATTTTTAATAAGTTGTTCAAAGAACAAATTAGGTAATCTTTACAAAATATATGCATTTATTTTACTAACAATGTGAATGGTACCACATTTGTTATTACATAAATTCACTAATAACTAACCCCACGGTGCAACAGCCCTTTCTAGGCCTACGCATACCGCCTGGCCGCTGCATCCCCCACCTCTAATCACCACAGGTGTTATGATTAAATCATTAATAGTTTCTCAAAACCGTAACACTAATATTTGTGGTGGATATTTGACAAGCTTTACAAATGTACATATTGTTCCAGCTTCAAATACACGTGGAAGCGAAGTCGTTATATTCCTTCTAATATGTGCTTCATAGAAGTATTAAAACAAAAAGGTCGAATGGCATATTGTTCTTTGATCAGCCAATTTAAAAAAAAAATAGAAAGAAATGAGTGGTTTATTATCCAAATTGGATGCGCAATTCCACAAAAATGTACGAAGATAAGAGTTTGTTACTTGTAAGATGCGTAAACTTGTTTCTGGTAGTAAATATGGGACACCAAATAAGGTTTCGAAATAATTAAACACTCAATAGGCGTGAAGGAATATTCAAAGCAGCTCTTTCAGATGTGCAGTAAGTCAACAACGTTGCGTTGAGGTTGGTCAGGGAATTGGCCTAATTTGTGGATGAAAACAGGTCGGGCGCTTTCGCTTTCGTGTAATGCTTTGGGAGTTAACGCTTATGATTGGCATACACTCCCACAATAAACACGGAAGGACAAGGAAGGGTATGTGTTTATGTTCTCAGGACGCACCGTTAGGAGGTTTGTTTATACAGTGAGCTAGGGAAAGGGCCACCCACACAATCTGCAGTGTTGCCAGCTTGTTTACCACAAAATTAAGATATTTCCATAGAAAATCGTCAGAGACAAAAACGTAAGATACACAATGTGTTCTAAATATTGAAATCTACCACTGCTTTTAGTTAATGCAATAGCTTCCCTTCCACCCGGTAGAGCAACAAAGAGAGAATTTACACACTTGCACTCAAAGGGAGAAAGAAAATAATTTACGTGACTTCCAATTTCATCAGATAAACTCAATTCAGAATGAAATATTTTGAGTGCTATATATTACTGTAGAACAAAAGAATACATAAACCCGATTGTCCACACTTGTATAATGACAATGACACATTTTTGTCAAGAGAGAAGACTTTAATATGTATTAACAACTGCTGTTGTTTAAAATAGCTACTGCGTTTTGGACATAATTTGTATTAAAAAAGCGATGGTTAATTAGAGTCAAATAAAACTTTATTTCAAAAAGAAGCTAAACAAAGGTTCGTCAGAATGTCTCATTTTTATCACTGCTTAAGTATGTACACACATTCAAATAAAATAGGCATTTGCATAAACATACCAAGTAAAGTGATGGTATCGCCTATTGAAATTCATTTGGTTGAGAAAAGGAAGTATATATCTTCTCATTAAACATATGATAATGACGCCACTTTAGGCTTCAGAGATTTAAATAACGACGTTAAAGATAAACATCTTCTGGAAAACCGCCCAAGACTTTGCATAACATAACTGGAAACCGATTGTTCAATCATTTTATCATTCTGGCATACTTAACTGTCATCAGACTGTATCTCACTTATACCTTCTTAATATTGCCTTTATCCATATGACACTGGCTTCTGATATTTAATATTTCACAGGTGATTTACGTGATTTACGTTAGTTTCCTGAATCCTATTGAGGTTATTGTTATAGGTATAATTCACCCATTTTACAGTTTTCTCAACCTTAATTTGATCTTTGTATAACCAGTGGAAGATTTGAAGTTTTGAAGTTGAACATAATCATTTTTGTAAACATTTCATAAAAGAGTGGTAAAATACTCAGAACGTTTGGTGTCTCTCCTTTGCTCTGATCAACATCCATGTTCTAAATGAATATATACTATTAACACTAGAGTTCCAAAGTTATGTGTGTATTGTGACAAAATCGTAAAAGTGCTGCTTTGTTATTTTTCTTTGTCACTTTATTTCCTTCTAACTGAATGCACAACAACACAGATCTCCTTTACTGATGTTAACACAGTCTTTAGTCATTCGTGATATTACAGGTCACAGCTGTTGTCTTCCTGTAATCGTAACACACAGTTTTCTGCCTTTCAGTTCTCTCTTTTTCTCCCAAAACTAACTCTAACGATAGGATCACTCAAAACTAGTTAAACTGTTTCACTATCTTCCTTTCGACGGGACTACACACACACACAGCTGTCTCGTTTCGCACTCACTGACTAATTAAAAGCACTCGCGCACTCCGCAAGCTGTAGCAAGCGCTCTGACGTAGCCAGATTTTATCGAACTTCACCTTTTCTGGAACTTGCCGCCAGCCACAAGATTAACGAACAATCTATAAAACTGTCTGTCGCTCTGATTGTTTCACGTGTTTGCGTGGGGAAGCTTGAGCTCAAGCGCCTTTCTCTGCCCGCCGGTCTAGCATGAGGTACCTTGAACCCGGCGGTCCTTTGATGTGCGCCGTGACTTGCTCTACACACGAGAGGAAAATGCTCCGAACTCATTCATAAACAAAAAGAATGTCGCGTTTTGGGATAAATGTATCGTACGTAATGCGATAGTCAGTTGTCTCTTACAGGCCTCACCAACACACAAACCTTGCTATACCAGAAAGCAGCTGCAAGTATTAATAGGGTATTATTAATGTCACAAGTAATATTAAGTTTATCATAACAGTGCGTATTAAACAGTGGACGTGGCAATAATATGAGTAGGATTCTTTAAATTGTAACGTGGCACTAGACCAAAACAAATATTCGTCGTTTTGAACCAATTTTAACAGATGTGTCCACTTAAATTGAAATCAAAGTTAAACTGATGCATAAAATCTAAACCCCTAACACAAGAGCCCACGAAGCGCCAAGGCTTGCCGCTCAGCCGCTGCGTCCCTCACCTCTGCCCACTATAGGCGTCATTGGTCGGGTGCAGTACTGGACGGTGAGACGTGATCAGCACCCCGAGCCCTCCCGGCCAGTTATGCGGACTTCGCGATCAGGGGCCGCTACTTCTCCATCAAGTAGCCCCTCAATTGGTCCGCCCGGATCCTAACGAGGCTGTGTGTACCCCGTGCTAGACCTCCCAGCGGGGTTAAAATCCCGATGGGATTCACCAGGAATTAAACCTGGGTCCTCCGCGCCAGAGGCAAGCATGCTACCAACTGCGCTACGGTCTTTAATGGTGCATGATTGAATAAAAATCTGATGAGTTATACTCACATGGCTTTCTCTACCCTTGTACCAAACTCTTATTCTCATACCATCGTGTAGTTGAGATAAACATTTGCAGAAATTATCATACTGTTTATCTTCTTGTAGGTACAGGAGGAATATGGGAACGCAATAGACTTTGAGCGATAGTCAAATCCTTTGAAGATTCCATTCTCTTTGCACGGTTAACATATAAAAAGTGAAGAACGACGTTGTACTGACACAAATAACAAGGAACATCTCCGAAATGGTTTATTCTACACAAACGTTTATTTGGACATAAATAGTGTGCTTTAATGAGATCTGCATTTTTTGTATAGTAAGATTTTATCTATCTCTTAGGGTTTACGAGTTCTTCAAAAGTCATCCAGGGTAAATAAGACTACATAACCTATAGCCAGAAAATTCAAAATATACATTTCATTTGTCATAAAAATATCTTAAACACGTCATTTCATTAAAAATCGTTAGAGC